>CM056382.1:25646785-25906146 GCA_029718625.1 Synaphobranchus kaupii | reverse complement strand
GGCGAAAAAGACATCCGAGCTTCAATTCAGTTTTTTCGAGGCTGTGGAAAGGCAATGGGTGACGTCACCGTGGCGCTGCCCATATTTTTATACAGTCTATGGTCCAAAACCCCTATGAAAAACACGTCAGAAAATGAATCAAATTAGTTTTGTCCATTATAAAGCATATACTTTTATATATACATTTGCTCCTTCTGATGGCTTAAGATAAAAAAACATTGATATCACAGTGTTACATACACCTAAATATGTTGCCTAATCATTCACTCTTTTACCTTAATAAAACATTACTTTTCCTTGTAGTCTACAGTAGAGTTCTCAACGGGCCTGAAAATTCAAACCCGAACCGACCCGAGTGAGTTGAAGCCCGAGCCCGGCTCGTCCGAGATCATCACGTACAATACTGAGCCAGAGACCGACCGAACCCGAAAAAAAACAAAAAGACATTAGTCTGTTATTGCCAGAAAAGGCTGCGCAATTTACGTAGGTGGCGGCTCAAATCACAGCACAATGGGGTGAGAGAGAGCAAGAGAGAAGGTGCGAGCAAGCAGGAACACCACAAACTAGCTGTGTTTTTAGCCTACTGTTTTTGAGTTTTTAACAGATTTAGTAATTGAGAGCAACAGAGTAAACCAGTTTTGCCGAAAGCAAGCAATTCAATTTGTACTAATGTTTTAATGTTTGCCATGCTGTAATAATTTAGTAGGCCTAGTGTTTTTTCATTAGAACAGGGTTCAACTTTTTTATTGTTGTGTAGTTTGCATGTTCTTGCTTCATTATTATTGCCCGGGCCCTATTATCATTTATCACACAGCAGATGATACTTCAACTCGAACGGTTACATTCGCCGTATAGTTACAGCAAATGGGAGATGTTGGATGAATAAAATAAATAGCTACATTACAGAAAGTCTTGACAATTGATTGACTCCAAAATTAGCAATCAGAACCACATGTAAAAATGCAAATTAGCCTACTGTAAATACACACACAAGAGACATTGTTTTCTTTTTTCTTTTTTTTTGACCAATTAGCATAAATTGTCGGCTCGAACCCGGCCTTACCCGACGGGCTTTTTCGGGCCCCGTCGGGCTCGGGCTGAAACTGAGAACTCTAGTCCACAGTATGTATACTTTTGTCCTGGGATTGCATTTTTCCTGGGATTCTGCTGACCTATATTCTCTGTGGAAGTACGGCGGCGGAGCGAACGTGGCCATTGCAACTTGTTGCTCTTCTTTGTTGTTGTAGTCAACCAGTGACCAGTACTTCCACAGAGAATATAGGTCATCAAAAAGTAAAGGATTCAACGATAGTTTGACTTCAAAAATGATGGTATAAACACTAAAAATAACCCCGATAGACTGTTGTTCTATTTTATTTGCTTTGGCTGCACTGTGGAGTGTTTAAGTGCATTTGGTTGTGGATGCTAACGGTTACCATAGAGTTGCGTAAGCATTAGCAACATGTGTATGTCCCAAAGAAGGACAGCATGGAATTAGCTGAAAATGGTTTCCATCAATCAACATCATGGGTAAGTCGTAATTGAGACATTATGTCCAAAATTCCAAACTATCCCTTTAAGATGAAAACATTGATATCACAGTTACGTATACACCTAAATATGTTGCCTTATCATTCACTCTTGTGCCTCAATAAAACATCACTTTTCCCTGTTCTCTACAGTATGTATTCTTTTGTCCTGGGATTGTATTTTTCTGTAGTTTTTTTTTTTTTTTTAAATGTTCCTATTCATAATGACTCCAAGGAAAAAATGTATATTAATCTACCACAAATCAGCACACAGTAAATTGGAATGAGCATTTGCCTTGCTCTAAGAGACAAGTATATACGCCATAGCCTATATTATGTACGATAACATGAAAATAAAATAGTATTCCACCATCTGCAAAATGCTGCCAAATGTTCCATCTTCAATGAACATCGGTAACTTACATCAAAAATAAATGTATAAAACATTTATGTGAACAGCCAAACAAAAAAAATTGGAACTTAGCAATAAATCGGAATTGAGCACTAAGGCCTGCAGTGTGAACGTAGCCTTAGTAGCTCGATATAAGTCGTCATATTACTGTTAGCAGTAATACAAAGCAATTCCATATATTTAATGATTGCACTACAGTATGTGAAATGCACTGAAAATGCGAAAATAACAATAGGGCTCTCAAACATATTGCAAAGACAGTACTCGAGTGGAAACACAAACGTACATGTGTAGCCAGTGAGACCAACGGAATTTTTGACGCTGAAATACATATCGGGAAAGGGAAACTCCCCTCCCTAATGCGTTTTCTATAGAGCTTGCGTAATACCAGACCGGTAAAACGAAAACTATATAAATTGTTCAAAGCACCCAAAAAGACTTGGCATATACCGTTGCTAAGGTTATAATGTACTCTATTGGATAAAAAAGCAGACAAACCAGAATGAACTGTCATGACTGAGACAGGCTTACAGGGCATGGGGGTATTACGAGTTGACGTTTCAGATAGTGTAATAGCGGTATAAAGTGTTGTATATTTCTCAAACCGATTGTACCAGACAATAAATGACAACTGAATTTTGAAAGGAACGTCTCGATGTGTAAAACCAATGGTAGGATTGTATATTTATTTCATATTTAGTAGCAAATATTGCTAGTAGAATACATGGTAGAATGAGACAGTACTTTCACAGTTTATTTTGCATTTGAGTGAGCAGGGCTTTTCATGGCTTTTCTGGCATACGATCATCAGGCTATTGTTGGGTTTATCTCGTTGCTGTGACGTTATTCTAATTTTATATGATGAATAAATATATTTATGAACTCAAACATAGACGCTATTGTCCTCTATGTCACGCATGGCTAGGCATAGACTAGGTGGGGGGTTGCTTGTTAAATGGACTTGCTACAGGGAAATAGTAACTTAGAAACTCTATTCAGCAGAAATCGTCACGAATCGTCTACCAATAAAGGTAAAACACAGAGTTTGTGATTTCCACTAATAGTTAGACTGCAGTAGCAACGAATGTCTCAGTTGAAAAATGGTGACGCCGCGCCATTATTACTTTTTATCTACGCAAAGGGGTAAAAGCTGTAGCCTAGTTTATATTTTAAGACAAACATGAATACTGTAATTGGGACCGATACGTCTACCACTATAGTATGGGGCGCCAACATGGATCGGGTTAAAGCTTTTACCTTTTCAGAAGTTAAGCATTCAAAGGTAGCCTAATTCAAAATTGGAGCGTGTTCCATCCAACTCGCTGCGCACGCTATGTCTTTCTACCGAGTCGCCCCAAAGATTTAGGTCGCCACAGAATAGGTGAGCCGCATTTCTATACAGTCTATGGTTCTATGCTTCTTGAATGTGTCTAGTACAATATATACAATATATATCGCCATCCGCGATAATTTAATTGCACCCAAAAAAAATGTATTAAATTAATTCGGATATGATTTTATTTGAGTTTTCTCAATTATTGTTATTTTGGTGTTCGCAATTTCTTGTTGGCGGTTCGTGAAATCATTTTGCCGCCAAAGAATTTACTATGTTGGAAAAAACCCTGATAAAGCACCAAGAGTAGCCTGATCAAAAGCGTTTCACTTTATCCCATGTGCGACCCCCAGTTTTGTTTTACAGAAGCTTGTTCAGAAATTGTATACAAGTCTTCTAATTTTTCAATTATATCCATTCATATAATTAACTGCCTCTGATTTTGAATGAAATTTATATTAGTCGGGTAGTAATTCAACATTCAGCACTTATCTTCTAGATTCTAAGAAAAAAAATATAAGAAAAAAAATATCATACATAAGAAGTCTCTTTTAATGTTTCGTTTCTCCGTTAACCCGCTTAGTGGCCAAGACACCGGTGTCGTGACATTGCTCAACTGAGACATTCATTGCTCCTGCAAACAAACTATGAGTGGAAACAACTATCTCCGTGTTCTATCTTTAGTACACGATTCATGCGAACAATACCGAATACAGAGTTTCTAAATGCCACTGTTGTCACGTAGATAGTGCATTTAACAAGCAACCCCCCACCCGGTCTCACCTGCAACTGTAACTGTATTTCACGTTGTACCGGTTCGATTGACAACTCTTATCTGTTAGAGGACAGGATATCCTTTGTGACGGTGTTTGCAATGTCTTATTGGATTCTTTGAACAGTAAATTACAGCAGTGTGTAACAGCATTTTTAGTTTTTCAGTTTACTATTACGCAAAAAGCTACAGAAAGTACATTCCCTTGTCGAGGTGTAATTGTTTTTTCCTGCTTTTTATCGCAAGCTTTTACTAATTTTGGCCAAGTCACTAGCATAGCTAGAGTAATCCTCACTTGGTTTACATGGATTTTTGGAGTGGGTCAAAGGAAGTATTGATTCTATCATAAACTCCTCAAAAAAAAGTTTGGAAATTTGTGTTTGGTCGATTATATCTCTGTTGTCACTGTATTATTAGCATTGTATCTTATATCATTGGAAAGCCTGTTAATTTCCTGCATTTCCTTCATGCATTGTGGGATGAGCAGCACAGCTGATTATGTGGGTGGGGTCCCAAGTGAAATGTGCCAAATTTCCCTGCCAATGTCAAACAGTGTATTCTCCTGTTAGTATTGAGTTGTTTTGAGTTGTTTGGGGGATTGGATGATTGAACTCTCTATCAGTAACAAGGAACAAACAAGACATATTGGTAATTTTATACTTTATTCATTGAACAAACAGTCAGTAGCCTCCGTAGCGGGTGGAAGAACCATACGCTGCCACAGAGCCAGGGTTATCACAGACTCCCTCCAGAATGTGGGAGTAGAGAGAATGGAATGGCCTGCCAACAGCCCAGACCTCAACCCAATTGAACACTTGTGGGATCAGCTCAGGCGTGCTGTACGTGCTAGAGTGACCAACCCAACCACGTTGGCTGACCTGCAACGAATCCTGGTTGAGAAATGGAATGCCATCCCACAGCAACGTGTGGCCAGGCTGGTGACCAGCATGAGGAGGAGGTGCCAGGCTGTTGTGGCTGCGTATGGTTCTTCCACCCGCTACTGAGGCTCCTGATGGCAATGCTAATAATACAGTGACAACAGAGATATGATCGACCAAACACAAATTTCCAAACTTTTTTTGAGGAGTTTAGAATAGGCCATGCCTACATGATGGGAGTTTTTCCTCCTCGATATGTAAGTATGACTGCTTGTAATATGCGGTTGGTTTCGCTGGCTATATATGTACATTAGTTTTTTCACTCGACCACTGTCTTGTCCAATATGTTTGATAGTTATTTTTGCATTTTGAGTGCATTTCATAGACTGTAGTGTAAGCCTTCATTGGTGGCCCAGTCATGTTTTATGTTTGATGTACTGATTTTCATTTAAAGTGATACTGCAGTCAAAAACCGACTTTTCCCGTTGAAAACTGATGTTTTGGGTTAGATTATGATCATACACAACTGTTTATGTCCGAAAATCTCATGTTTAGTCAAAATAGTTTTTTCTGAGTTTTTGTGTAGGCTTATCAATACGCTGGTTTCCGGGGATTCGTGACGTCACGAGATCCTTAAAGAGATACTGCAGAGGCTTTTCTAAGGCCCTTTTTTCCGCTTCAATTTGAACTGAAACTCGTGAGTAGGTGTGGTCATATGACGATGATGCCACGTAGTCATATTATGAATATTCATACGGTCAAGGAGTGAAAGGGTGTGTCTTGGTGAACTGACTCAGCCCCCTTCCAGCTCTCTCCTCACAACTAAATAAAATGGCTGTATTAGTTGAGCAACGTCTTCGCGAGGAGAGGACCCGGGATGTAACCGAATGGTAAAGCTAACGTTACCTAGCTAAGTTAGCTTGTTTGTCTGCCTAAAGTAACGTTACTATTGAATACATTCAAATACACAGCAAAACCCAGTCACACAGTAACGTTAGTATATTGAACATGGCTGGTTGTAGCGCCCTCATAACTTCACTTGGTCCGGAGAGAATTATCATTTATTAGCTAACATTATTCATAAATGATATAGCTAATACAACTAGCTAGCTAAGTTACCAGTTCTGTCTGGACCAAACGGGGCTAAACTCACACACAATAGACTGCCTTGCATTACCTAACTTATCGATACATTCCGTCCGAGTTACTGACCAACTGGTTATGCTAGGGCTACATCAAATGTATTATTGCTATCGTTTATTAGCTAACGTTACGTATTCATCAAAGATAGCTCACACAATAGGTTGCCTTCAACCCCACATTAGCTATTACCTATCAGTAATGTCAACCGTTTGCAAAAGCATTTTTGTTGTAGTTTGTACAGATAACTTGCATGTAAACAGAAACAAACTAATGTCCCAACAGGTGTGCTTGTGGCCACTGCTCTAACCTGTCCCCTCCAGAAAACCTATGTTGCCGTGAGGTTACTGAGGTAACGTTATGTCAGCGTAGTTATGAAGCTATTCTTGATTTGTCTAATACTGCTGTGCCATAGTCGGGCATGCTTGGCCCAACTGTATAATAGTGGCCAATACATGTGCAATTACACAATGTCACAAATACAATGTAATAGGTATATTGTACCTAGCTGTTTTACTTAGCTGATGTAATGATTACAAAATTACATCCATCACTGTTGGGATGACCTGGCTTCAGCGACAGAGTTTTATAGAAGCCCATCTCAAAGCCAGTTAAATTGTGGTAGCAGTCCGGTGTGAAGTGCGCGTTGCACACTAGGGCTTTCTTCGGCAAGTCCGCGTGCTCTACACCGATATCTTGAAGCCACTGGCTAAGTAGCGCTGGGTCTCTCGGCAGATTATGAAAGCTAGCAGAGCTGGTGGCGTTGCACCGAGGAACGATACATCTCTGACTCCTTGGCATAATGCAGGCAAGTTAGCTAAAGATACCAAGTAGTAAGACGTCGTATATGAATAACTGTAGCTCGATATAAGTCGTAATATTAACGTTAGCAATAATACAAAGCAATTCGCATTTGAACTTGAACTAGCTAATTAGCAGTACAAGGGTCTCAGTCTCAGAAGGAAAAAAAAAATCGTCGTTCTCTGCTTTTATACCACGTGCCCAGCCAAGACCCACCCCTAGGACCACCTCAAGTCCACCCATTTTTATGTTAAGGATCTCGTGACGTCACGAATCCCCGGAAGCCAGCATATTGGTAAGTCTACACAAAAACTCAGATAAAACCATTTTGACTAAACATTAAATTTTCGGACATAAACAGTGTATGATCATAATCTAACTCAAAACATAGGTTTTCAATGGGAAAAGTCGGTTTTTGACTGCAGTATCACTTTAACATAAAAATGGGTGGAGTTGAGGTGGTCCTAGGGGTGGTCTCGGCTGGGCACGTGGTATAAAAGCAGAGACCAACTTTTTTATTTTATTTTGAGACTGAGACCCTTGTACTGCTAACTAGCTAGTTCAAGTTCAAATGCAAATTGCTTTGTATTACTAATAAACGTTAATATGACGACTTAGCTACTAAGGCTACGTTCACACTGCAGGCCTTAGTGCTCAATTCCGATTTATTGCTCAGATCCGATTTTTTTTGTTTGGCTGTTCAAATAAATTTTTTATTATGGCCCATATCTGATTCCAGTGTGAACCAATTGCTCTCCTCAAATGACCCGTGCAAATTAACAAAAACAAAAGACAATAGCGCCTGTTACACAGCCTGCACAAATAAACAACAACAAAAAGGAAGTCATCAAAGTCACAGCTTCTGCGTTCATTTTAAAGTTGGAGCTAATGATAAGGGTGAGGAGACGGGGAAAAAAGCCAAGGTTTTTACTAGCTTTTTGTGCTGCCATGGCTGCTACTTCCGTGCAGAAGGACTCGTGAATGCGAGATCGGAGCCAGGAATGGGGGGACCGTGACATGGGCGTTTTCAGTGAAACTCAAGCAAGGCATGAAATTAATGATTCTGAGGACAGGCGAGTTAAGTAAATTGAGCGCTCGGCCGTTTGGCTAGTGAGACCAGTCGATATAACATTTATAAAACGGATAGTTCCGGGATGCAGATTGGTCAATACAGTGTTCCAGCCGTGTTAAAATGCACAATAAAAAAAAGCTACATGAGAAAACCGTGAATAATGAATACCGTGCAACAAACCAAGACAATAATATGGACAGTTCTAACATTATTTTAAATCACAAAACGGTTCACGCAGCTGTCCGCGAATTATATAAAAACGTAGCCTACTTCCGACTTATTATGGTGTATCGTTTGTGACCAAAAAATCCATTGCTTTGCACATTTACCACTTATCTAAAATGACAACACATGATAATATAATGTGAATCTGTTGATAACCTACCCTGTACAATAGTGAGTTCACTAGCCCGTGCGTCCGTTAAAGTCACATTAATTCCGATCTGACTGTTCAGACTGCGGTCGCTTTGACACAATCGGTTATGTATCAGAATCTAATACCACATTCAAAAGTGGCCCAAATGAGAATTGGAAATGTCAGATTCAATGTGATTTTCGCTGTTCACTTCCATAAAAAATCTGATCTGTGTCATATTTGAGGAAAAAATCGGATCTGGGCCACTTTTTACCTGCAGTGTGAACGTAGCCATAGAGAGTTATTCATCTGCAACGCCTTAGCTACTTTGGTATCTTTAGCTAACTTGCCTGCATTATGCCAAGGAGTCAGAGATGTATCGTTCCTCGGTGCAACGCCACCGGCTCTGTTAGCTTTCATAATCTGCCGAGAGACGGAATGTATCGATAAGTTAGGTAATGCAAGGCAGTCTTTTGTGTGTGAGTTTAGCCCCGTTTGGTCCAGAGAACTGGTAACTTAGCTAGCTAGCTAGTTATCTTAGCTATCATTTATGAATAATGTTAATATTGTTAGAAAGGGTACTTAACCCCTGGACTGAAACAGGATGGGTGAGGGGACTTAAACAGATTATAACTCTGATATTACTATAAAAACCTGAAAATCCAACAGGCTGGAAAACACTTAAGTGTAGGGGTGGGAATCCCGTTAGGAACCGGTTCCAAGTTGTCCGATTCCTCGGAATCGTACGCCTTCGAGCTTCTCGATTCCAGCATGTATTCCCGACAGCTAGCCTACGCATAGCAAAACAACGTTACGTCATGCGCGCCGTCGTTTTTCATTCAGTCAGCGCATGCTGGCAGGCAGAGTTTGGCGCCCCGTCTAAAAATATAAAATGTGAACGTCATTTTAAAAAAACTAATTTAGGCTACTATCATTTAAAAATCAATAGAAAATTTGTTTGGGTGAGCTCCATTTTGTGATCGTCTTTGGAAATGATCAACTATTTTGTGGAGTGTGTGGACTTCCCTTGGGAGCCTATAACCAACTATAAGTGTAAAACTACTACTACTTTTGATTGGCGGTAGACTAATCTGACAACGATTGCCTGCTTGGCCACGCACAGATTAGTAGTCTAGATTTGGAAAGTGAATACTAACCTAAATTAGCTAAATGATAATCTTCAATCTTTGTCATCTTCAGCTAATAAGAGAAGCCAGCTTGCCTCAGGTAACGTTAAAGATCTAATCTTTCTTCCATGTACATGTATAGGCTAAATGAGATGGTGACAGTTTAAACTGTTCTGGTAATACGGTGCAGCTTTATGAAACGCCTAGAAGCGTAACTAACTCATAAGTAAAGTTTGCGATCTTACTACTAAAATATCCCAATCACAGAGCAGCGGTTAAACAACAATATTTTAGCCATCTTTTTTGACATAACGTTAAACTGATAATTTATCCTTTCTTCTCGCGTCCTTTTTCATTATTTTCCGGTGTCTTATTTTCTTTGTCTGATATTTTTAAGCACTCGTATTAATCAAGCCAAATGACATTTCAATTTACAGAATTATACAATTCTGACTGTTTTATTGGATGCTCTGCCACTTGTGCAGGCATAAATATAGCAGATAAATATTTTCCATGATATGACTAAGAAATATGAATGAAAAACAAATGCTTTATACTTCTATATATTGTGTCATTTAATCCATTTTAGATGACCACGCGATAGTAATAGTAATAGTTGGTCTTTTCATAGCCTGGGAGTAAATAATATTTAAGGAATCGATAAAGAATCGGATCGATAAGCGGAATCGATAATGGCATTGGTATCAATAAAATAAAATAAATATTCCCTACTTAAGTGAAGACACATGATCTTGTCAAAATGTGTGCTTATTAATACTTGTTGCCTGTAAAATGAAGAGGTGTTTTTGTGCAGGGAGCTATAGGGGGCCAGAGAAAATTTATTTCCGCCTGCTTTTTTAGGTATGAGGTCATAAAATTCCAACTTTGTGAAATGTCTTACTTTGGTTGGCATAGAGCCATTCTCTCTGTGATCCCAGAAAATATATTTGTGGTGTAGGGAAAAGGCCCACCTTCCTTTGGGAAGCTGAATTTGCAGTCCTGGGTATGTATTTTGAAACCACTGAAGGTCTGTGTGATATTTATCACAGTGTTAAGTTATTATGGCATATAGGTATCATGGTATAAACAGACATGAGTGTATTTGCATCAAATGGGGAGGGCTGTAATGTAGCAGCACAGTCTCTGATATTATTGCCAAAAAGCCAGATCCTGTCCTCCTGCCCCTACTCTGCGTTGGCTGTCCTTTGTCCCGTGTAGGTGTCTCAAAGATCATCTTTCAACTAACAAAGGGACCCGAGTCTGTAGGAATATAATATCGCTATTATGATTGGTGCTATATTTTCCCATGGTGTACATTTAAGGTCTGCCGAGTGGCTAATCCTGTTAAATCACTGTTCTGGTGTGTGGATGGGCCCCACAGTCTGGTATCGAATCCAGACCATGGCAGTGCTGACTGAGGTTGTCGGTAGCCACACAGGGTGGCACGTAATTGGCTGTATCATCGCCCATGGAGGGGTGCTTATGACCTGGTTTACCCCTCTGTTATCCAAACACAAACAGAGGGCTGAACACAGTTTAAGACAGTCTGACCAATGCATGAACTGTGTACGTAACAAGCGCTCCCCTGTGCCCCAGGACTTCCACCTAAACAGAGTCGGTATGGAGGAGTCCGCTGGGCACGAGGCCTCTCCAGCTGGAGCGCGGCCCAAGAAGAAGAACAAGAAGAGTTATGATCTCACTGCTGCGGACAGGTTCTGGCAGAAACACAAGGGCAGGTGAGTGTACTACTGTACCCCTCTAGGACAGGAGTGTACGACTGTACCCCACTATGGCAGGAGTGTACTACTGTACGTCACTAGGGCAGGTGAGTGTACGACTGTACCCCACTAGGGCTGGTGAGTGTACTACTGTACCCCACTAGGGCAGGTGAGTGTACTACTGTACACCACTAGGCCTGGTGAGTGTACTACTGTACCCCACTAGGGCTGGTGAGTGTACTACTGTACCCCACTAGGCCTGGTGAGTGTACTACTGTACACCACTAGGGCAGGCGAGTGTACTACTGTACCCCACTAGGGCTGGTGAGTGTACTACTGTACCCCACTAGGCCTGGTGAGTGTACTACTGTACCCCACTAGGGCAGGCGAGTGTACTACTGTACCCCACTTTTTCCTGGTTCCTTTTTTAAAAAGCTTCCATAGTTACAGTCAGACTTCCCTCCATTTGTGTCTTCCCTTATTTCTTTTTTTTTCTTTTAGAAAGCGCAGTTATTGTGGCGGCTAGCAGTTGTATTTATCCCTTTATCAGATTGAGAATACTAGAGTGCAAGAGATGGGCTTAGAAGTTCAGAGACAGAGGTGTATAAGAATGTGTAGTGAACTGTATCACAAACTTGGAGTTTAGACAACCCCTATTTTGGAAACCTATATCAGTTGAGGTTCTTTTACGACAGCCAGTAGACATTTACTGTAAATGTTTTGATAAAGGCCTTTGACCAAAACATCAACTAATAAATTCATGAGCAGTGGTGAATTGCCCAAACATTAAGCAAAGGCAATAATTATGCTTTATATATAAACTGACTAAATATTGGCTGTAGAAAAGAGACTCCACCACAGGTTTTTTTTAATTGGATTTTCCACATTAGCTTATAAAGGTGAGCCACAAACCACTGGAAACAATACATTTTTGTGTGTGCACAATAGGTAAGTATGGTAACATTAGGTAAATTCTGCAATGCAACGGTGTAAAATTTATTTTTAATTTGGGCTAATAAATATCAACTTTCACGCTCGTTTTTACTTCCAAATAAGAGGTTTAGATAAACTTGACTTGTTAGAGGTAAATTGTACCTGTATCTAAATTTGCCCCGTTGGACTCCATTGTAAAGCAGAGTGTGGTGGTTCTCGGGGTGACCAAAGCTCGCAAAAGGAAAATTATTATTATTACTGATCAGCATGGTAGAAATGGTTAGTAAACTTCCAAGTCGAAAAAAACGGACTTACCCTTTAAAGGTTTTTTTTCGCTGTAAACGTGTTTGTATGCCTACCTTATAATGAAACTTATTCATCCATTCAGTTATTTCAACAATTCTGAAATAATATTTTATAGCATAAGAAACTGGTTGAAAAGCGTCTTTGCCCTCTAACGGTTGAAATTCCCTTTCTGCTCCCCACACTGCCCCCGCCCCAATCGTGATGTCAGAGTACCTCTTTGGAGGTACGTCATATGGATAATTGTTGTCGCCCACAACAGAAACAGCCGGCACCTGATGGGTTAGACCCACTACGTTCCTTTCGTTTCGGCTCCACATTTTTAAACTGGAACAACGTGGCGTCCTGTTCATAAACTCTACCTAAATGGTTCACTAAAATATGTTTCTGAAAATATTTGAGGTATGAAATAGGCCATGCAGTTGTTGAATCTTGATTCATACTTGATCTGCAACGTCTAGTTTGACGGTTTGATCTGAGTTATACTAAATCATTTGTACATTGTACGTTTCTTTATGCAAATGAGGATGGACACAGATCCTCCGCCCCCACCCCTCTTCCTCGCTCTCCTCACGAAGTATTTTTCAAAATTGTGTAGTAGGCGGAGACAGGCTGAGACGGTGGGTGCTCTTACTCTTTAAAGCTATAGTAAGTATACTTTTCCCGAACGGTCACATTTGTTGTCAAACATTTCAAAGTCACAACATCCCTTGGCCCTGCCCACAGAGAAAGAGACACACCCCCCACCCCACTGCTTCCACAGACCTCGTTGTGGAGGTGCAAGTCTTCTAGATACGATTGCAGGATTACAGACTGGTATAGCTAGCATTACAGTAAAATGTAATCTAAAAGTCCAGGTAAAACAACGGAATCTTTTCTGTTATTGCGTAATATTGAGTTTGAGTTTGTGTAGCGTTAATCTAAACCAGGCATTATCTGGCTACAGCTGGTATGCATGGTAACTTATAGCCGTGTAGCCGGTTCGAGCTAACGCGATCTATACAACAAATAACGTGAGCAAGCTTTTCCTTCTTAAAAGAAATAACCGGCGAATAAAGTAACATTATCAATAATAGCAACCTAGCTACTATTCATTATAGGTAATAACAGTTGTCTGGCAAGCAGACAGTCCATTCGTGTTGAAACTTTTGACCTACCTGTCTAGTAGAATATGGGAGCGCAATGTCTGTATTTAAACCAGTTCGCTCCAGAAAATCTCGCCACCTTCTCAAATGAACACCTATGTTTACTCCAGTTTTCGAGTGAGCTTTATCCAATTCCTTTCTTTTTCTTTCCTTGAAGTAGCGCTGGTGTAACAGGTTGCTGTGGTCAATCTCACTGTTGTTGTCTCAATTAATCGTTTAAGTACAGCCCTATTTCATCTTATGGTTTTGTTGTTTTTCCACTTGTAGCCTAGCCCCCTCATCAATAGCATGCTCTATTGGGATGGCAGGTATGCCATCTGCCAAGTTATGGCAGAAAATTACGCATACCCTCAAACAATAATTCTCCCCATTGGATAATGACATCTCATCCGCCAATGACGAGGCTTCTTGATAGGCTTCTTCGAGGATTCACACGTATATATTTATATTTGATTTATTAACAAAATATACGTTGATTGAGTACGCTTAATTCTCATGAGTTTAAAATATATTTTTTATTTTGAGGAAGCAGTGCCTCCTTTGCCTACCTGGAGGTGCCTCCACTGGTGTGTGCATGGGTGTGTGCACGTGTGTTTTTATGTGTGCACGTGTGTTTTTATGTGTGCGTTGGCATGTCTGACCCTGTTGGTTTGTACCCCTTGCAGTCCTTTCCCTGAGGTGGCAGAATCAGTGCAGCAAGAGCTGGACACATACAGGGCCCAGGAGGACGAGGTCAAACGGCTCAAGAGCATCATGGTGAGAAACGAGGGGGCTGGGCGGGCTGGGCCAGTGGAAGGGACATTTAAGAGACTGGGCGAAGGATGGCCCAGTGCTCCACCAGGGCTCTGCTGTTGGCCCTACTTACCTGGAGCCTTGCTAGCTCATCTCGGAACACCTTAACTCCTAAAATCTGTGGCCTCTGTCTTTTTACATTGACAATTTCGGCATGGTGCTGCTAAACTGGCAGTAGCCAGGTCAGTATCACTTCGCTCCACCAGGGAGTCTGAATCTGCCCTTCACTCCTGCCTCCGTTCTGTGATTAGGCAGGATGAGCTGACTCACAACACCATCCGTCAGGCACGTGCTGGCAGAATAGAAAAGGCCCTTTTGCTTTCCCATCAGATGCAGCCATTTCCGTTACGTAGCAGTTGCCTTTCAGTCACATCTGGAGAGGACACAAACACCGTCTGCCAGGGCTGGTCTGGGTCCCAGAGGAGCGCAGAGGTGATCGGTCTGGTTCAAGGAGGAAGCATGGATCATTAGGACCCTCATCCATCTGCCCTACGTCTCTCACTGTCCTGCACTGAGAACACTTATGTAACAAAGGCCTCTTTGAGGAGAGGCCTGATGAAAGCACAGCAGGGTTTACGGCGAGACAACAAAGAGGAAAAAACTGCTCAAACTGCGCATAATGTTCCATTTACTCAGTGCATGCTGTCACAATGATAATTTGACTGAAGGCTCCCCTTTTACTTCTGAGATTTGAGCCTTCCACTTTGATTCAGTGCACAGGGGTACCAGCTGCACACCGATTACCGACGTTTGCTCTGTCAAACGTGATAAACGATGTTTTCTTCACCAAGGAGATCTGTGAATGCAGTTAGGTCTCTAACATCCGTGCCGAAGTTTCGTGAGCAACAATGGCTGTATAGTGTGTCCATGAAAACGAAGGGTAAGGTTGGAATGAGTCTTTGTCTCCTGAGATGGTTCAGATGTGTTTTTGGCTCAAAGCTAATAGTATTTCTATACAGGCACGTTCCAGGAAAATGTTGACAATGCTGGGAACGGCGTTTGTCTGGTCCTGTTGGATCAAAGCAAAGCTTCTCTTGAGTTTCTCGGAGAAAAGGCAGGTTGCCGAGGCCACACAGACTGAACAGCGCCCATGCAAAATGGCGACGTCAGACCCGGCTCAGTGAAGCATGCCGGCTCTCATTCCCCCACAGAGAAGGAAAGTGTGATGGAATTGCAGGACAGTAGGAGGCTTGAAACATTTTTTGAAGGCGTGATAGATGAGGCTTAAGGTTTAAGTGAATGATGGAATTTCATCTTCTGATCTTCTGATTCCATCTTCAGCATGTGCATTTTTCAACTTATAGCTGAACTAAGCAAGGCTGGGCTTGGCTAGTACTTCAGTGAGCAAGCTGGGTAATCAAAGTAACTGCTGGAAGTGGTGGTGGTAGGCCAGTAGGGGGTAGTCTTCCCCTCTGGACAAAGCAGAAAACCCAGTGCACCAAGGCAGTGATGGGCACACTACTGCCAGAGACCCTGTATTTCACATGACTGGCTAAACCTGGCCAAATTACAAAATTGGCAACTTATCATTCCCCAGTTGAATTGGCTTAAAGGAAAAATCCACCCTAAAAATAAAAAAGGTATTTTTACTGCAGATGATAATACAAACACCCAGTGCTCTATGTAATGCTGCAAGATAATGCTCATAAAAGTTAAAGGTGCACTATGCAGGATTTTTGGCCTTGCTGTGGTCCTGTGTTTACAATCCAAGAAGTCTCCTCCATCCTCAACCCCCGCCCACTCACCTCTGTTGAGGTCAAGAAATGCCCTTGAGCACAGCAAGCAAAATGTCAAGTGAAGAGATAACGTGATCAGAGATATATTGAAAATAACATTTTTAGCAACATGCATTGTTCTTTATGAATGGTAATTGTAATTGGGCAGTGTTATAACAATCTTTACACTCTTAAGTGCAACTCGTAGGAACATTGTTACTGTAACGGTCGCTATTCCCTAGTGTATTTTGCAGCTATCTTGTGGTGTTTTTCTATGTTCAGTACTAATTAGCTATTCTGAACATTAATTTAGAATTGGGAGGTAAGCACAGAATCATGTGTGGAAGAAGTAACATTCGCCGGTCATTTCTGGAATATCATAGCTAGCGAATACCCTTGTAAAGTGGATTTTTTAATGTATAGAAATATTATTCATTTTCTCAAATACAACGTAATATTGCATTGTTATATTTCTGATGAATACGTTGAAAGTTTAGCAAACATTCAATTAGCGTTATCTTCTATAAATAACAACATACAGTTAGGTCCATAAGTATTTGGACAGTGACACAATTTTTGTACTCCAGCACATTGGATTTGAAATGGAACAGTGACTATGAGGTTAAAGTGCAGACTTTCAGCTTTAATTTGAGGGTTTACGTGCATATCGGGTGAACAGTGTAGCAATTTTTATACATAGCCCCCCATTTTAGGGGACCAAAAGTAATTGGACAAATTAACAAAAACTTTCATAGTTATCATATTTCATATTTGGTTGCATATCCTTTGCATGTCATGACTTCCTGATGTCTGTGACCCAACAACATCAAAAGACTCTTGATATTTTATTTTCAGGTACTCTTACACGCAATACTATATTCTCTCTGCATTTGAATGGATCTCTATGGGAATTGGGGGGTGGGACTTGATTAAGCTGTAAATTACATGGGAATAGTATGGAACACATGGTTTGTTAAATGGCTGTGAGTCACCAAGGGCCTGAGGTATCAAACGAGCCACAAACCATCACTCTGCTGCCAGATATGCAGTCGATATGTAATGACAAAATAATGCCTCAAAATAAGGATATCTGAACACAAAACCGCCATACGCACGGGCAACTTCGATTATGCAATGGCGAAGCATTATTTTGAAGCAAACCACGGCTCTCCATCATCTTTACGCTTTGTTGTTGTTGAAAAAGTGCACTCCCTCCCCCACCCAACCCCCCCGTGGAGGCAACCTATCATGGGGAGATGTTTTGGATAGATAAATTGAATACCATGCAACCACTCAGATTAAATGATGATTTCTCATTTAAACCATTCTTATAATCAAATATCCATAGATTCACCTGGTACTGCCTATATTGGAACTTGTGACCAGAGTGACCATGACTTTATTGTGACTGGTGCTGGTAAAACGGTCCACAAGTAGCACGGGGTCATTTTTCTGTTTTTTATAGTTTATGAAAGTACAAATCCTGAGCTTTCAAATGGTGTCTCAGCCAATGCCATATGCAAATATTTGAAGAAGATATGCTTCCTTGAATGTGGGTACACCTTAAAACACTCTCAAAGATTTGCAATGATTCACACCTCAGGCTGGCAAACTTAATGTGTGTGAACAGTAGCTGGCCAACCACTTCCCCACTAGGGTGTCTGTCAGTATCTGTCACTGGCAGAATCCAACCACAACTGCAATCCCAGACTTTTTTCTGAATTAGGAACTTTTTATGGTTAGGGGGATCATTTACCCTCTTAACCCCTTTGTGCAGATGCCTAGTGATAATGACACCGGCGTCATCATTTTGCCCAACTGAGACATTTGTTGCTCCTGTAGCCAAATTATTAGTGGAAATCACAAATTCTGTGGTTTAATTTATAAGTAGACGATTTTTAAAATCTTTTAATTTTTTTATTGGTAGACGATTTGTGCCGAATATGGAATTTCTAAGTGTCACTATTTTCCTGTAGCAAATCAATTTAACAAGCAACCCCCCACCCAGTCTATACCTACCCATGCGTGACATAGTGGAAAATAGTGTCTATGTTTGAGTTCATAAATATATTTATTCATCATATAAAATTTGAATTCCGTCATAGCAACAAGATTAACCCAAGAATAGCCTGATCGTATGCCAGAAAAGCCGTGAAAAGCCCTGCTCACTCAAATGCAAAATAAACGTGAAAGTAGTGTCTCATTCTACCATGTATTCTACTAGCAATGCTACTAAATATACAATCCTATTGTTGATTTACACATCGAGATGTTCCTTTCAAAATTCACTGGTCATTTATTGTCCGGTACAATCGGATTGAGAAATATGCAACACTTTATACCGCTATTACACTATCTGAAACGTCGACTCGTAATACCCCCATGCCTTGCAAGCCTGTCTCATTCATTACAGTTCATTCTGGTTTAATTGTCTGCTCTTTTATCCAATAGAGGACATTATAACTTCAGCAACGGTATATTCCATGTCTTCTTGGGTGCTTTGAACAATTTACTACAGCCCAACATAACGACAGTTTTTGTTTTAACGGTCTAGTATTACACAAGCTCAATAGAAAATGCATTAGGGAGGGGAGTATTCCCTTTACCGATATGTAAGAATTGTTGCATCTAAAATGCGGTTGGTCTCGCTGGCTACATATGTACAGTTGAAGTTGGAAGTTTACATACACTTAGGTTGAAGTCATTAAAACTCATTTTTAACCACTCCACAGATTTCATGTTAGCAAACTATAGTGTTGGCAAGTCAGAACATCTACTTTGTGCATGACACAGATTTTTTTACAAAAAAGTAATTTTTCCAACAATTGTTTACAGACAGATTATTTCACTTTTAATGCACTATGTCAGAATTCCCGTGGGTCAGACGTTTACATACACTAAGTTAACTGTGCCTTTAAACAGCTTGGAACATTTCAGAAAGTGATGTCATGGCTTTAGAAACTTCTGATAGGCTAATTGACATTATTTGCGTCAATTGGAGGTGTACCTGTGGATGTATTTTAAGGCCTACCTTCAAATACAGTTTGACATCATGGGAAAATCAAAATAAATCAGCCAAGACTTCAGAAAGAAAATTGTGGACCTCCACAAGTCTGGTTCATCCTTGGGAGCAATTTCCAAACGCCTGAAGGTACCACGTTCGTCTGTACAAACAATAGTACGCAATTATACACACCATGGGACCACGCAGCCGTCATACCGCTCAGGAAGGAGGAAGGAAGCATTCTGTCTCCTAGGAATGAACGTGCTTTGGTGCAAAAAGTGCAAATCAATCCCAGAACAACAGCAAAGGACCTTGTGAAGATGCTGGAGGGAACAGGTACAAAAGTATCTAAATCCACAGTAAAACGAGTCCTATATCGACATAACCTGAAAGGCTGCTCAGCAAGGAAGAAGCCACTACTCCAAAACCGCCATAAAAAAGCCAGACTACAGTTTGCAACTGCACATGGGGACAAAGATCTTACTTTCTGGAGAAATGTCCTCTGGTCTGATGAAACAAAAATTTTAATGTTTGGCCATAATGACCATCGTTATGTTTGGAGGAAAAAGGGTGAGGCTTGCAAGCTGAAGAACACCATCCCAACTGTGAAGCATGGGGTGGCAGCATCATGTTGTGGGGGTGCTTTGCTGCAGGAGGGACTGGTGCACTTCATAAAATAGATGGCATCATGAGGCAGGAAAATGATGTAGATATATTGAAGCAACATCTCAAGACATCAGTGAGGAAGTTAAAGCTTCACAAATGGCTTTTCCAAATGGACAATGACCCAAAGCATACTTCCAAAGTTGTGGCAAAATGGCTTAAGGACAACAAAGTCAAGGTATTGGAGTGGCCATCACAAAGTCCTGACCCCAATCCAATCGAAAATTTGTGGGCAGAACTGAAAAAGCGTGTGTGAGCAAGGAGGCCTACAAACCTGACTCAGTTACACCAGTTCTGTCAGGAGGAATGGGCCAAAATTCCAGCAACTTATTGTGAGAAGCTTGTGGAAGTCTACCCGAAATGTTTGACCCAAGTTAAGCAATTTATAGGCAATGCTACCAAATACAGACTGTATGTAAACTTCTGACAAACTGGGAATGTCATGAAAGAAATAAAAGCTGAAATAATTCTCTACTATTATTCTGACATTCCACATAGTGGATTGTGGGTTCGAACCCAGCAGGGCATATGTGCATTAAATAATTTAGGAAAGTTTGGATAGCTTTGCTTTGGAATAGAGCTAGTTTATTTAGTGTGAGCTACGATAGGCAATATTGTTAGTTGTAACTTGGCCACATTTTGATATCAAGACTTTTAAAGGCAGGCCTAGTTTTTGCAAGTTGGAATTAAGAACTTATAGACAGCGCTATGTAGGCTATGCGTGAGTAACTTGGCTTTTTTTACGTCGTAGACGTTTTTGATCTGATTCCAATTTACTGTGTGCTGATATGTGGTAGATTAATGTAAACATTTTCCTTGGAGTCATTATGAATAGGAACATAAAACAAATTTAAAAAATGAAATAAAAAAAGTGTTCCCAGGGCAAAAGTATACATACTGTAGAGTACACTTGAAAATGATCAAAAGTGAGTTTTATGAGCCAAAACTGTTGATTTGTAGTTAAATATATCATAATTTCTTTTTTTTAGAGCAGTGCACAATTTAGCCATTTGGATAGATTTGGAGACACTCATGGACAACAGGGTACACTGCCTATATTTTGCATCATAAACCTTTAGTAGTTCTGCATATCATCCTCAGATTTTGCATACTTGTTGACATGGAGTTTATGATCCTGGAAATGTATATATTAACCTGATTCACTTATGTAGCTCTCAGTATTTTGTTGGAAACAAAAGAAAAACTTTCTTTTTTGCATTTGTGGCACTTTATTTTGACTTAAATTATGAAGATAAACAAATCTAAGTTTGTATTGTAAATGGTATGCCTGTATTGTTTCATTTAAGCCATTTACCAAGTTTATTTGATGCTCACACCTGGAGTTATAAAGCCTTAAACAGAGCACCCCCAAAATAAATGAGAATTGACCAAAGGGGTTAAGCCACATTATGTCAGAAATAGCCATGAAGAGTAAAAGTACCATGTTCACATTGTGCTATATTACAAACAATTACAATCATGGCAACTAAACCATTTCCTAGATAATGAAGAATTCAAAGATAATGCAATTGACAACATTAAAATAAAACATTAACATAAACTATAATGGTATATTTAAAGTCCAGAGTCTAGTTTTAAGTGTCTAATAGCCCGGCCTTGTTCTGGTCAGATGGGAATTAGCACAGTGTTCAATGTTCAGCTCTAATGTCCAATCCATCTGGGGAGATGCAGTAAAAGTGAATCTACAGAGTCTTTTTCTGAGCTGTTGTGGTGTTTGAATACCATGAACACACCTGGGTGCTATTTCACAAAGCAGAAACTATCCAGCTAACAGTAATTCTGCTATGTGAAAAACCCCCCACGCCTTTGTAGCTAAGCTAGCTGACAGTGGTTATGTATGATACATTATATGGATAGCTAGATAGCTAAGTGTTAACTGCAAAGGCTTGGTTTGCATTAAACAAAGATAGACATGCTACAGTTGTGTTCAAAAAAAATAGCAGTACAACATCAGTTACCTGATGAACCACTGTTATTAGTAGTAGTGATATTTCTGCATGGCAAATAATTTACTTGTAGATGTAGTAGTGTAATAGAAAAACAACAGACCCAACTGTCATGACATGCACGCTGCTTGTTCTGAGTAATTGACTCATTCATTGAAAGGGGCGTGTTCAAAATAATAGCAGTGTTGAGTTTAATTAGAGAATTCATTCATTCTGTGAAAAAACAGGTGTCATTAATTGTCCTTTATTAAGGAAGAAGGGAAGCAAATGTTTCACACATTGTTATAAAATATATTTCCTTCTGAATTGCTAAGTAAAATGGGCTGTTCCAAACATTGTTCGGAGGAACAACGTAATTTGATTAAAAAGTTGATTGGAGAGGGGAAAAGGTATAAAGAAGTGCAGCAAATTATAGGATGCTCAGCTAAAATGATCTCAAATGCTTTAAAATGGCAACAACAAAAAAAAAAAAAACACACGGAAGAAAACGAGCAACTACTGTTAAAACGGATCGAAGAATAGTCAGAATGGCAAAGATTCAGCCAATCATCACCTCCAGAAAGATCAAAGATTATCTAAAATTACCTGTAAGTGCTGTTACAGTCAGAAGACGTTTGATCGAAGCTAAGCTATCAGCAAGAAGCCCCCGTAAAGCACCATTGTTGAAAAAACGGCAAGTGCAGAATCGGTTAAAATTTGCCAAGGAACACATCGATTGGCCCAAAGAGAAATGGCGTAACATTCTGTGTACTGATGAGAGTAAAATTGTTCTTTTCGGGTCTAGTGGTCGTCGACAGTACGTCAGACGACCCCCAGGTACTGAATCCAAGCCACAGTACTCTGTGAAGACAGTGAAGCATGGTGGCGCAAAAATCATGGTATGGGGATTTTTTTCATACTACGGTGTTGGGCCTATTTATCGTATACCAGGGGTCATGGATCCGTTTGAATACATCAAAATACTTGAAGAGATTATGTTGCCGTATGCCGAAGAGGAAATGCCCCTGAAATGGGTGTTTCAACAAGACAACGACCCCAAACACACGAGTAAGCGAGCAACATCTTGGTTCCAGACAAAAAGGATTGAGGTAATGGAGTGGCCAGCTCAATTCCCCGACCTCAACCCCATTGAAAACTTGTGGGGTGACATTAAAAATGCAGTTTCTGAAGCAAAACCCAAAAATTCACAGGAACTGTGGAATGTAGTTTGTTCATCCTGGGCTGAAATACCTGTTTCTAGGTGCCAGAAGTTGGTTGACTCGATGCAACGCAGATGCGCAGCAGTTATCAAAAACAATGGTTATGCAACTAAATATTAGTTCAGTAATTTAAAGTGAAGTTAAATCTTGAAATATTTCTTCAGTTTTTATAGTAAGTGTTTGAGTTTGAAGAGAAAAATGTCAACACTGCTATTTTTTTGAACAGATTAATATTCCTTTTCTTTGCTTCCTGTAAAAGAATAACGCAGACTTGATAAAATTTGTTAATGCTTTGATTTGGAATTGAATGTGTAATGTTTCCACTACATTTGAAATATGGAACTAAAAGCTATTAAAAAATATTTGCACTTTATTCACTTTTTTTTAACGCACTGCTATTTATTTGAACACAACTGTATATCACAACAAACATGCTTGCAAATGATACATTGTTTTGACACGCGACTAGCTAGATGGCTAACTGTTAGCTTAAGTCAGTAAAGGCTTTGTTTGTGCTGAACATAGGCTTTTCCCGAATCAACGCCGTTCTAGAGCTTACTATTGGGATGGCAGGTATGCCATCCGCCAAGTTACGGCTTGACGGGGCATGCCCCATACCAATACAGCACAGAGAGTTTGGCACTTTTCAGCGTTTCCTACAGAAGTAACCACAATGATCACAGACTCTCAGCCCTTAAAAACATTAACTTCTGTATGTTCTGACCTCATGTAAGCACACATCATTCAGATAGAACTTCACACATCCACACAATAAAGCCCCAAACTTGGCTTCTTCTCCTTCTCCTTCTTTTTCTTCTTCTCCTCCTTCTCCACCACCCAGAGACCCTCACTACCTGCCTGCCTCCGTACCCTCAAAGAATAATTCTCCCCATTGGATAACAACATCGCATACCTGCTCTCCCAACATTATCGCCCAATAAAAACGCTTCAAACTAATCTGCACACATCACAGAATCAGAGACAAAACTGCTATATGGCTTTGTGTATTTCACGAAGCTACTGTGGCCTACTGGTTAAAGTTGCTGCCTCTCACACAGAGGATTGGGGGTTTGAGCCCAACAGGCTCAAAAATTCTATAAATAACTGCAATTGGCTACATATTTGTATCTCACACAAATGCAGACAAAAAAAACAACGTCACCATAAAATTAACTACTAGGAAAATTAAGAATTTACGATAATACATTAAGAATTGATGATAGCCTATTATAAACCGCAATCGGATTTATAAACCTCCAATTACCCAAACATATCTTTCATGGTTAGTCACTTAAAAAAATTAGAATAGCCTCCGAACATTGCTCTAGTCTACGCTACTCTGCAGACAATGTAGCTAACTGCAAACACTTTTAATTATAATAATAATAAGAATAATCTCTGGGAGGCTACTTTATTAGTAGTATCTATTGTTTTCTTTCTGGCTAAGATTTCTGGGAAATATGCATTGTCCAATTAAGCTTGTTAGCCAACGTTAGTTTTGCCAGAGAAAAGTCAGTCAGCTGCTAGTCAGGAAGCAAGGCTACTACGAAGCAAATCAACATGCCTTATACATCCATTGCACTACAGAAAACTAAACTATTCATTGTACTTCATTAGACATTAAATACAGCTCATTTTACAAACTCTTAATGTAATTGTGGGCTATCGGTAATAGGAGAAATGTTCTCATTCTTGTCAGTACAGGGAGTTATGCTCACGCGAATGTCTGCATGCATTTATTTAGAATGCTTGTATTCTGTATACACGTCTCTCTCAATGTCATTATCTTCATGCATTATTCATCATTAGTTAGCTATCAAAAATAAGTGATATCTGATCAAAAATGTCTCCGGCGTTAAAAAAAGCCAAGTTACTCACGCATAGAGCGCTGTCTATAAGTCCTTAATTCCAACTTGCAAAAACTAGGCCTGCCTTTAAAAGTATTGATATCAAAATGTGGCCAAGTTACAACTGACAATATTGCCTATTGTAGCTCATACTAAATAAACTAGCTTTATTCCAAAGCAATGCTATCCAAACTTTCCTAAATTATTTAACTTGGCTTTTTTTTCACGAAGACGTTTTTGATCAGATTCAGTATGCTAACTAAGTAGTTTACACTGGATGAGAAAGTTGCTGAGTAGGCGAAATGTTCTCTAAATATAGTGTTGTTTAAATCCCTGGATGCTATACTTATTTCCAGGTTTTCACTTATAATATTGAGGATATTTTTTGTGTCACTTACAGTAACGTTATGTCAGTAGTAAGCAGTAACGTTACGTTAATGTTAGCCAACACCAGTGGTCGGGAACCTATGGCTCGCGAGCCATACTTGGCTCTTTGCCAGAAATCATATGGCTCCCGAAGTGTTTCACCAAAAAAAACAAATACAAAAATAAAACTCAAAATAAATAATCGGAAAATTACTATTAGAGACTAATACTCATTGGTGAAGTTTTACCTTTACCGAATATAATGTTATTTGTCAACGTTGACGTGAACAGCTACAGCGTTGGTGAGGTGCATTCTGATAATGGAGTGAGAAAGAAAAAGAAAAAACAACAGCTGGATTTTAATTGGTTGACCTGCATCATTTCCGGGTCAGCTGTATCAAGGTTAACTAGCTAGCTTTCACACCAGCTAGCAAAATGGCAAATAGAAAGAGCGACAACCAGTATCGTACATTTAAATCTGATTGGACTGATACATACACGTATATTGAAACGTCCAGGGCCCTGTTGTGTCTCATTTGCTGTGAGCCTATTGCTTCATTCAAAAAACCAAACATTAAGAGGCACTTTGAGACACATCATGAAGCCTTTGCTGCTAAGTATCCAGCGGGTGACAGCCGGACGAAGGTGTGCGCTGAACTTAAAATGAAAATGCAAGCCGGTCTGAAGCAGCTGCATGCATGGACTGACAAAGCGGGAAATTTGAATTCTGCAAGCTAACTAACTGTTTGATGACCTCCCAAGCAAGGACAAGATCATTCGGAAACTCAACGACATGCCCCTGTCAGCGAGAACGGTTCACCACCGCGCAGTCATGATGGCTCGTCAGGTAGAGAGGGCACAGATCGACAACATTAACTCAGCTGAGTTGGCTATCAAGAGGGAGAGTGCTCGCACGCTTTGCTACTTGTTTGAACGAGGTGAAGGCGTTTCTGGAAATGAAAGGAAATGTGCATCCTGAGCTCATCGACATGGGATGGCTTGGCAAGTTCTACTATCTGCTGGACATTACCAGGCATCTGAACCAGCTTAATGTGAGGATGCAAGGCCTTGGGGACACAGTGTTGTCCCTACAGCAGACTGTGTTGGCATTTCAATCAAAACTGGAGCCTTTCATCCAAGACATTGAAAGTGGCCGTCTCCTGCACTTTGAAACATTACGAGCATTCAGGGAGCGCTGCCTCACAAATGAGCCCACTCACGATATCGCAATTGGCCAGTTCACGGCCTTCACATCTGAGCTTTCAGGCACGCTTTGAGGATTTTCGCACGCATGGCAGCTTGTTCAAATTCATCACCTATCCACGAGAGCACACTCAATGACGACCAGCACCGTGTTATCCCCGGCATCTCCATTGCACATTTTGAATCGGAGGCTGTTAAGCTCAAATCGTCAGAAATGTGGGTGTCCAAATTTGGCACTCTGAATGCCAAGCTGGCAAAGGAACAGAATTGGGCAGAAATGGGAAAACTTGAACGTGAGGACAATCTCATACTGAAAACTTGGAATGAACTTCCCTCGAACTTTGTAACACTGCAATGTGTCGTCATGGCTGTGCTGACAATGTTTGGCTTGACCTCCTCATGCGAGAAGTCCTTCTCACATTTGAACAACAAGAAGTCCATCCAGCGCTCAAGATTGACAGAGGAGAGCCTGAACGCCTGCATGAAATTTAATTTAACCACCTACGACCTGGACTACGAAGCCATCAGCAAGACCATGCAAAATCAGAAGTTTCACTAATTGTAAGTAACGTTAGATATGGTGCATTGCACTTTTATGTTGACACGACTGGGTTTATATACAAACTGTAAATGCTATCTATGATTATTCTGACTGAGTCAAATTAAGTCCCAATGTAACGTTAGGCTTGTAGTGCACGCTAGAATTTTGAGTTAAGTTACCGGTGCATCAGTTTTATTTAGCATTGTTCCTAGCGTGGTCTAACGTTACTGCTTGTGAAAGTAAAAAAAAAATAAATAATCACATAACCTGATCTCTCCAGTTTCAACCCAATCGAGCGACGTGGTGGCACTATAGAGATCTAAATATAAGAAAATATTTAAAAATTCAGTAAAAATCATTGACACGCCCACTACCGACACCCCGTTTGATCTAGAGTCACAGAATTTGGTGTACAAGTCCCGCTGCTCATGCCCAACAAATTTGCCTCAAGGAACCATGAAGTCTTCCATCTTCAATTTTCTTCTAATTAGCATTTTTTGTAAAAGAAAAAACTCCTCCTACAGGATTTGACCAATTGGCACGAAACCTGTTTGACATCCCTTCATACATGCATTAATAAGGCCTATGTCAATACGAATGAGAAGCCAATTAATTTTGCATTGGGCGTGGCTTATCACAATAATGCTTGTAATTCTAAAACCATTTGACAGAAAGTTCTGAAACTTGGTGGGTTGATTGAGAGTTAGATCAAGACTTGAGCCCTGAATTTTTAACCCAATCAATCCACGTGGTGGCGCTATAGAAATACATATGTTGGGATGGCAGGTATGCCATTCGGCAGGTACACTATCTATGTTTAACAGGCTGTGTACCTACATTGCCAACTGTGACAGTAGTTGTAGTGGTAGCTTACTGGTTAAGGCATTGTACTACCGTGTGTAGTAGGTTGGTGGTTCGATCCCCACCTGTTCCTAACATTTTTTTTGAGGCACACAATGTTAATGTTATGCTAAGAATGTTCTTTTAACATAAAACACTTTATTTTTATTGCAAAGGCTAAGAAATGTCACAATATTAACTGTTAAGTGTTTGCATTATGAAGTCAGTAAGCCAACGCAATCTGCAACACAAAAGTCTTATTTGGCCTCCACATTTCCGTGGAAACCTACTTTGGCCTAGAGTTTTACAATAATGGCTTTCCATGCGTGAGGTCAGTGGTTAGATTCGCTCTTGGCACAAATGACTAAGTTAATGTTTGGCAAAACTATTGTGCAAATGCTATGCTTCTTTTAATGTTTTTTTCACATTACACCTTTTTATTGCAAAGGTTAAGAAATTTAACAATATCTGTTAACTGTTTGAATTATGAAATCAGTGAGTCAACACAATCTGATACCGCAAAACAAGTCTTATTTGGCCTCCACGTTTCTGTTACCCTGCTTTGGCCTAGTGGTTACAATCTTGGCTTTCCATGCATTAGGTTAGTGGTTCAATTCCAGCTTGGTACCAATGGCTAAGTTAATGTTTGGCAAAATGATTTTACAAATGCTCCGTTTTTTAAAATGTTTTTTTCACAGTAACGAATGCCTTTTTATTGCAAAGGTTAAGAAATTGAACAGTATTAACTGTTCACTGTTTCACTTGTACTTAAACGACGTTAAACATGGTCCGCCGACATGGTCCAGTAGCTTACAATACTACCGACCAACGAAAGATTTACAGGTCACGTTTACGCAGTTGGCTATGGGAACCAGTATCCATTTGTCAGACACAGAAAATAAAGTTTTCACGCAAAATATGATCTGGTACAGAGCACATTGTTGCAGTAATGTAAAAAAACAATTCATAACTGTGCCATTGGCTACGTGTTTTGAACTATCATTTCTTTTCAAACATTGTCACTAGTCTCAATCTCACACAAAAGCCGACAAAAACATCCATCTATGTGTAGGCCTACCTATGTTGTCCTGTTGCGGTTTAGCGGGCAAGATTTCTCGATTCATTTGCGACAAAGAGGATGTGCACTTCAGCTCTGTTCGGGTTACGGTTTTCACACATAACACAATGTCACCATAAAAATGAAGTAGGCTACTAGGAAAATGAAGAGTTTACGATAATACGCAAGCCCTTACGGGATCGAGTTTAGATTCCATCAACAATGGCAAAAGCCCTGATTAGAAACAAACATTTGCTTTTTGGGTCAACCCTGTCTAGAGCTGTCTACCATTTAGCAGTCTCTGTGTTTGACAAATGCTGCTCATGCCGCTCGGTCCCCAGTAATCACTGCTTGCAGCTATATTTTGTAATAGTTTTTTTTGTGTTCCTGGTAGTTTTTACCTCAACCGGTCAGGTGGAAAAAGGATATAGTGGCGGGAATTTTAAAAACTGCTGGGGTTTTTTTTGGAGGAGAGGAGAAATCGAAAGAGAAGGCATTGGATGCAATTTATCTGTGGTTTTCATGTTTTGTGGAGAGTTAATAATTTACTCTCGTTTGGGAAGGTTGTGAGATTGTTTTTGGTCCTGATGCTTCTCTACG
Source organism: Synaphobranchus kaupii (assembly GCA_029718625.1). Lineage (NCBI taxonomy): Eukaryota > Metazoa > Chordata > Actinopteri > Anguilliformes > Synaphobranchidae > Synaphobranchus > Synaphobranchus kaupii. The sequence continues at coordinate 25,876,834 of CM056382.1, read as the reverse complement.
ACAACTGCCAGAAGTTGTCTCACCGTCTAATTTTCCAGAATATTCACTCTGGCAATTGCTCCAGTTGTTTGTTGTTTGTCAACCATGTGTCATAACCTGGCTCAACGGCCATGACAAAAGGGAGATGCACACCGACGCATTTAAAAACAAGTATAAATTTATTTGAAATAACCTAAGTTTACAAAAAGACAAGACAAATGTGGGGTGTGAAAGTCAGTACCGTCGGCAGTGTAAATGAGTGGATGTGTGCAACCCAAAAAGCACAAACAAGGCCGGCCAACGCCTAAACAAAAACCAAAAGGTATCTGCGGGTAGAGAGGACTGGAGACAGGCACATTTTAACATCTCAGGGAGCCCTGGCCACAAGTGTTCAAATTAAATGGCAGCTGCCGGTGAGTTTTTTCCTTTTTTGCCTTGGGGGTTTTGGGGAGTTGGGGACCACCTCTGTGAGCAGTGCCATTTCTTTTTTTTCTGTATGTATATAGGCATTACTAAAATTAGGTTATATTTTCTTAGTCCATTTCCTAGCATTAATTAAGTCTAGGGGTATAAAAATTTGTGTCACTAGTTTCAAAGTGCATTGCAAAATTTTTGATAATTTTAGTGTTTTTTGGTATTTCATGAAGGCATCTAAGTCTGGGAAGAAAAAGGACGATAGCCCGCTAGCATAACTGTGGAGGCCATCACAGCCTTACTGGAGCAGCGCAGGATTACAAGTTCAGGTCGTCCTTCCAGGTGCTTTATATGAAGCTAGACCAGATCCAGACGACCATGTCCGAACACGAACGCATAGCATCGGTCCGCGGCAGGTGACATTAGTCAGCGAATTACAGACCTGGAGGGTATCTAATTTGAAACTGCACAGAGGCTCTGGTCATTGTAGGACCTGTAGAGGTGTGGCATAGATTAGGCACAGTCTAGACAGGAGGTAGTTCTGGTGAGGAAAAAAAAATAAAAAATTTAACAACGCTGCAAAAAAAATTCTGACTTAACAAGTGTTTTAGTCTTGTAATTAGCTTGTTTTAAGTTACTGTTTGCTTGACAAGTGGCAGTTGCTCAACGCCATTGGAAAATCTTGAAGTGAGTATAACTGTCTCACTTCATTGGCAATCTTCATTTAGCAAAAAAGTAATAGAAATAAGATTGTAAGTCTAAATATAAGACTACTATATAGTAGTATACTTAAGACTTACTTTTTTGGTTTTTGCAGTGAAAAGGAAAAAGGGGAAAAAGCTGAAGCAGAAATGTGCACAGAGAGTTGAGGTGAGGAGTGGAAGCCGTGCCGGGGGGGCTTGTTTTGGCCGTGGTCTGTCGGGCTTTGCTGTCTGTGAGAGGATAGGTTAGAGTTCTGAAACCAACTGTTTCTCTGGGAGACTAAGGGACTTTTGGAGGGAGGCAGCCAATTATCTCAATGGGCTTCAGGTATTCCTCTGGCTTTCAGATAATTGGCTGCCTGATTCAATAATTGGCCCTCATGGAGTTTTCCAGGCTTGAGTGGGTACTGAATTTTCTCCTTGTCCCACTGGTGCTCTCTATGGTACTGAATTCTCCTGCAGTGGAAAAGGTCAGCAGGGGTCTGCGCTGCCTTAGGTTTACAGAAATCTTATCTGCTCAGATCCAACAAAATGCCTCAAAGCTCATTGGATGGCGCTTCACCGTGCAGCAGGGTAATGACCCCAGAAATACTGCTAAAGCAACCAATGAGTTTTTCAGGGCCAAAAAGTGGAATGTTCTTGACTGGCCAAGTCAGTCACCTGGCCTGAATACAATTGAATATGCATTTCACTTACTGAAGAGAAGACTGAAGGAAAAAAGCCACAGAAACAATCAGAAACAGAAGATGGCTACAGTACAGGCCTGGCAGAGCATCACCAGGGAAGATACCAAGCGTCTGGTGATGTCTATCGGTCGCAGACTTGAGACTGTCATTGATTGCAAAGGATTTGCAGCCAAATATTAAAGGCCCACACGCATATTTTTGTGTGTTTTTGAGCTTTTAATATCATCCTGGAGCTTTTCAATTGTGTTTCATACTGGTTCAAGTAAAAAAATAAAAAAAATAGCAATTTTGGTCAAAGTATGCATATTTTAGGGTTTAAATGCGGTTTTAACCGAGTTCTTAGTAAAGCGATTTCCCGCTTGATATGACATGTTTTTGCATAAATTGTCGGAGTTGCAATGCAAATGTGTACAGACAGGGATACTAATACCAGGAAGAGAATGCCGATGTGTGTGAGCCTTTCAATAAAATTATTTTATTTAAGTTTATGTCGATTTTTGGTCCCCTAAAATGGGGCTCTATGTTTAAAAACTGCTCCAGTTGCTTCACGGTTCACCTGATATGGATGTAAACACGTTCAAATTAAAGGTGAGTCTGCACTTTATCCTCATAGCCACTGTTCCGTTTCCAATATAATGTGCTGGAGTACATAGCCAAAACAACAAAAAAATGTGTCTGTCCAAATACCTTTGGACTGCACTGTGTGTGTGTATATACAAACCCCAATTCCAAAAAAGTATACAAAATGCACATAAAAGCAGAAAGCAGTGATTTGTAAATTCTCTTTTGCATTTATTTAATTGAAAACGGTACAAAGAAAAGATATTTAATGTTATACCTCATCTACTTCATTGATTTTTGTAAATATACGCTAATTCCGAATTTGATGCCTGCAACACGTTCCAAAAAAGTTGGGACAGGGGCAAAAAAAAGACTGGGAAGTTCAAAAAAACACCTATTTGGAACATTCCACAGGTAAACAGGTGATGCTATCATGATTGGGTATAAAAGGACATCAAATGACTCTCTTATTTTCAGGTACTTTTACAAGATAGTATAACCTCTGCATTTGAATGGATTTCTATGGGAATTGTGGGATGGGACTAGATCAGAGGTGTCCAATCTTATCCGGAAAGGGCCGGTGTGGGTGCAGGTTTTTGTTTTAGCCCAGCACTACAACACCTGATTCAACTAATTAACTAATCGTGCTCTTCAATCAAGACCTTGATAAGTAGAATCAGGTGTCATAGTGCTGGGCTAGAACAAAAGCCTGCACCCACACCGGCCCTTTTCGGGTAAGATTGGACACCCCTGGACTAGATTAAAGTGTAAGCACCAGATAATTTAAAATGCTGGAAATTCAAAAAATGTGAAAGAAAATAAAATTCCATAATCATAAAGTATTCAAATGTTATATAAATGTTGGATATCGATGTTTAATGTTGGTGTAATGTTTAAGAAGTGTTTCCAGTACCGCTTTTGCCCCGCCTCCAACATTTTTCGTATTTCATAAAAGAACGTTTTTTTATCAAAACGCTGACGTCATACGTGGTACTGTCAACGTTCTTCAGTTTCCCAATGCAGCACGCAAAGAGAAATTGACTAACAGAAATCTAACGTTAGATGACTACGAGCGAGAAAGAAAGATAAAGATAGAAAGAAAATTCAGAGAGGAATGGAAAAGAGTTTATCCTACGTAGTTAGACTAGGAACAAGATGGAGTTTTAGATAGCACCCCCCCAAAAAAGGATGCTGAATAGCAGCTCATTAAATCAGATGTTTCAAAAAGACTACACTGCACCCCTGATAAAGGCATACTGCAGACTTTACAATAAAAACTTTGCCTGGATGAACCAGCAAATCAGGCGCATAGACGCAGTACAATGAGACCAGATGGTCAGAATCTTCACGGTGTAATATGTCAATAATGTCTTTCTCGCTCATAGTCGTCCAGCTTTCTGATCGTTCCCTTGGCTCCTTGAAATCCACAAAAAGTCGGGAGACTGCATGCTATTGGAGTGACAAAAAAGTTTCGGTTTCCTTAACGTTAATTGTCAATTAATTGAACTAACGTTAGCTAACGTTAACTTTGCTTATACATGATCTCAGTAGCTAGCTAGTAGCTAGCTTAACTTACTGCATTAACTTAACGTTAGCTTGCTAACGTTATGCATCTCAGTCTTAGTTAGCTAGTTAGCTAACTTTGTCTCTAGGCTATGTTTGGGCCACCAGGTGGCCAGTGGGGAAAAAAAATCTTTAGTGTCTAACCCTGCCAATGCACAGAGACTTTCAACTTTTCTCACAGAAATAGTTAGCTAACAACTAGCTAACGTTAGGCTAACGTTATACAAGTCTGATCTTCCAACGTGATGCAATTGTACATTGTCTGTTGGAGGATTTTCTGCATCCTGGCGTGGTGCGGCATCAAGTTCAAAGCGAAACGGCTCAGTAAACACATCTTTGCCCATTTGTCCCTGCTCAAAATACTCAAATTCCTCTTCCTCATCAGAACTGTCAGATTTGTCAGTGTCTGCCATTGTTGTATACCGATGGGTGCTAATGAGCTGCCCCCCCCCCACCCCCCCCAGTTAGACACCCAGTCCGAGCCAAGCTCTGGAAAGGGTTCCAGGGCATTGCAAATATAGCAAATTTAAAATGATAGACATTTACAATTTACATTTCCAGACCAATATTGTACACAGTACTGTATGTACAGTAGGGGAATATTTACACTTCCTCCACGTATGACATCATACATCTATGATTCTATTGTCAGCGGATTTTTCAACAGTTTTTTCAAACTTTGCTAATTTTATATCATTTCCATGTAGTTATATAAAAAAATAAATTTATATTGTTGTCTAGATATCGGTCTAGTTTGTAACGTTGTCCATTATCTGGTGCTTACTCTTTAAGCTCTAAATTACATGGGAACCCATGGTTGGCTAAATGACTAAGTCATCAAGGGTCTGCAGTATCAAACAAGACTCAAACCATCACTCTGCTGCCAGATATGCAGTAGATATGGATGGACCACTTGAAGGGTTGTTTCTCCAGACTTATTTTTCAATAGAGTTCAATAGGAAAATGAGTCGGGAGAAACGACCCTTAAAGTGATCCATCCATATCTACAGTATATCTGGCAGCAGAGTGATGGTTTTGAGGCCCGTTTGATACCTCAGACCCTTGATGACTTACAGCCAATTTTGGAATTGGGGTTTGTACAACAATCCTACTTATCATTGGTCAGAATCTCATTCCGTCCTGCTTGCTTCAGGTTACTGGCCAGCTTTGAAGTTATGGTCTTAGACTCCAACTTGGGTGGGATTTTCTGGCTCCTGTTGTAGTGTTGTAGATGCCTTTCCTCTCATTCACTCGCTCTCCTGCCACAGCGTCCGGTGCTGACCAAGCTGCAGTGTCAGTGTTTATTCATGCCTTTTAACATCATGTTTTTTTTTCCTCCTAGGGACTAGAGGGGGAAGATGAGGGAGCCATTAGCATGTTATCAGATAATACAGCAAAACTGACCTCTGCTGTTAGGTGAGGTTTGACCGTCTACAAGTTTCAATCCTTCAGAAAGATGAGTTATCCATTGCTTTCCTCTTTCTCATGGATTTTTTTGTGGGTGGGAAATTAAGGAATGCTTGATTGGTAAAATAAAATGATCAGTTATTATCAATGAACTTTGATACATTAAAGTATAGTAACTATAATTAAAATAATAATCATCATCACAGATAATGTGTTATTATTGTTGAAGCAATGAGTCCTTTTAGCACCTGTTTAGCCTTCTATTTGGGCCAGCCAGTTGTGAAGGCCTTTAATTGTGCAGGTTGCCAGGTAGTGCAACATTCAGTCCAGTGTTCAACATTTCTCACATGTTCTGTCTTGCAGCTCACTGCCAGAGCTCCTGGAGAAGAAGAGATTGATCGACCTCCACACCAATGTAGCAACCGCTGTACTGGACCATATCAAGGCGAGTATCATTTGCATTTACATTTTAGGCATTTGGCTGAAGCACTATCCAAAGCAGCTTACAATTAGTGTACAAAGAAAATGCCTAGATTCATAAGTCACCAACATTCCAAGTTGCAATAATGACAGTGTAATGGTCTGGTTTGGGGAAGTTGAAAACCAGGTAGACTGTGGCATTTTGGATGAGCTGAAGGGGCTGGAGAGAGTGCTGCGGAAATCATTTGTGCTGTGGTGCCGTGTATGTGCTGCAGCGTGGGTCTGTGCTAACTCCCATCTCTTAGTGTTTATGTTCTAAGGAGTGGGAGCCATCAGGGCCAGTGTTAGGCACCACTGGTTTAGACATTTCAGAATCTGTGTTTGTGCTTCACCATAAGAACATAAGAATATCTGAGGAGAAGAGGCCATTCAGCCCATGTAGGCTTGTCATCTTCTTTCATTTTCAAATTGAATTCATTTTTAAGTCATCATCTTTTAATTTTCATAGGGGTACAAATTAATTCAGTCAGAGTGAGGCACAAAGAAAACAGCATCAGGCTGAGTCATACTCCACATAAGAATATAGAGGCATATTCCTTGCACTGATTCCCAAATGATAGTGGCCACACGCACACACATTTACATTGGTATGCTAATATTGTTAGTTACCACTTGTCAATTTAGTAATTTAAAGTGTATCAATCATGGTGGACTTTTTTATACAGGGTATAAGTTGTTTTGCAACAAAGCAAATGACCTACTCAGCATGAAAATTGTATACACTTGTATACGCTGCAGTTCAAACTAAATTTTGATATTACCTAAGTAAGATTATGTAATTCTCCTCTAAATGATGCGTGTTGCACAACAAATGTGAGCTCTAAAGTATTGATGCAAATGAAGGAATTGCGCCTAAATAACGAGCACAGTTCAAGTGCAACGATCAATTTTTCTTTTGCCTGGACGCAGAGCGGGTGGACCTAAAAGACTTAATGTGGGTAACTGACTGAATGGCTGGCTGGATAAAAAAAGTTGAAAAGCCCATGCGTCATTTTTTGAGTAATTACGGTAAAAAGTTAGCTGTCTAAGGCCTCGTCCACACGTACACGGATATTTCTAAAAACGCAATTTTTCCCCCTCCGTTTAAAAAAAAATTCCCGTCCACACCACACCATTTTAGAAAATCTCTCCGTCCACAGGACAACGCAAAAAACTAAATTCTTTGCATTAATTTCACCGTAAATACATTTTTTTGAGTACAAGAGCCCATGTAGGCTTTGGTTGTAAAGTAGTCGTGTATCGGGAGACATAAAACCATCCACGAAAATGACAAGCAACAAGTCTATAACGTAATTCTGGGCAAGATTTTCTAAAACAACAGTTGTGTGTGTGTGTGTGTGTGTGTTTTTGTATGATACGTTGATAAAAGATGGTATCAATGAGAAAATATAGTCAGTAAAAAAATAATGAGTTCACTAAAATCTAAGGTCTAAGGCCCCGTCCACACGTATATGGATATTTCTAAAAACGTATTTTCTCTGCGTTTTGGCCTCCCGTCCACACGAAAACGAGTTTTAGGTCGCTGAAAACGGAGCTTTTGGAAAACACCTTCCAGGGTGGAGATTTTTTAAAACTCCGTTCTACGTGTATTCGTGTGTACGGTTGAAACGGAGTTTTTGGAAAACGCTGACATCATGCCCTCAATTTGCGTGTGGCAAATGTTGTTATATGTCAATTTGCCAAGAGACACAGACCATTAGAATAGTTATTTTCTTATTTTAGTGAACTCATTATTTTTTTACTGACTATATTTTTTCATTGATACCATCTTTTATCAACGTATCACACAAAAAAAAAAAAAACACACAAAAAACTGTTGTTTTAGAAAATCTTGCACAGAATTACGTTATAGACTTGTTGCTTGTCATTTTCGTGGATGGTTTTATGTCTCCCGATACACGACTACTTTACAACCAAAGCCTACATGGGCTCTTGTACTCAAAAAATTGTATTTATGGTGAAATTAATGCAAAGAATTTAGTTTTTTGCGTTGTCGTGTGGACGGAGAGATTTTCTAAAATGGTGTGGTGTGGACGGGAATTTTTTTTTAAACAGAGGGGGAAAAAATGCCTTTTTAGAAATATCCGTGTACGTGTGGACGTGGTCTAAGTGGAGCTGCATGATTTTGCCTGGGGCTTTTTAGAAAGTGGGAGCGTCGGCGTTCTCTCTCGCTCTAAGATCACTGCGATACCGGACGGCTGTCACTGGACGTTGGTGCGTGTTGGTGCGTTGGTAGCTCGACTGAAATTGATGGTTACAGCGTTAGTAAAGTGTTTATGCCCCTTTTAATTTTGCTGATTGATTACAGTTTTCTATTTTACCAGCGCCAGCGGATATTCAAAACAAAACTGCGCTGCAGTACTGACATGTACCTATCTATTCTAACGTAGCGTGTGGATTCCTGTCATGAAGGATGAATATGGCGGCATATTAATGGCAAAAATCGCGAGAGAAAATTTATTCTACGCGTGAAAATCGAGGAGTGGTGTGGCTTCCAGGCTTTCAGCGCGCACATAACCTGACGAGCACGCAAAACTGTTATCAGCTACTGCTCTTGCTCGCGTTTCTCTTTCTTGTTTGCGGTTCTCTTTTCTGCTTGTGCAACCATTTTTTGTTTTTGAGAGTGGTGGGCGGGGCCATAGATTTAGTCGGTTTTCTGTCATAGTTGAGGGGCAGGGCCAGCGAGGAGGAAAACAATGCCGCGTCTGTCACTGTTCTGAGTAGGGACACATTGTAGATCAAGCTAACTATCGTTATTTTATTATCATGTCAGAAAATTACATTAACACGTTGTTTCCTAAAGATAGTTTGGCAAAATAAACCAAACGGTAAGCTACTCGAGTGCTGTCCTTATGCAATTACAGAGTGGACAAATGGTCCAACTCAGTGGCCTCCGGTATAATTCCCTGACATCTTCAGTCTTGTTGAATCCCTCAGTAAGGAACCATCAACTACATTTTGATCCAGTGGCATATCGTCGGCTGTAAAATAGGCCTACTGTAACCTTACCTTTATACGGCTATTAATCTCAACCTGTTTCCGTTTATAGTTCTTAATTATCAATCAAGCAATTAATTGAATAACAAATATTAATGAATAGAGCAAGTTTTTCTGTGCTAGCATTTTTCTTTGTGTCATAAAATGTGTAGCCCTGACATATTATATACAGTGGTGACGGAAAGTATTCGGGCAGTGACACAATTTTAGTTGTTTTGGCTCTGTACTCGAAAACAGTGAACAGTGACTGAGGTTGAAGTGCAGACTTATCTTTAATTTGAGGGTTATTATCCATATCGGGTGAACCGTGTAGCAATTGTAGCCCTTTTTATACACAGCCCCCCCCCCCCCCCCCATTTTAGGGGACGAAAAGTAATTGGATACATTAACATAAACTTCAATAAAGTCATCATATTTAATATTTGGTTGCATATCCTTTGCATGCCATGCCATTCTGATGTATGTGACCCAACAACATCAAAAGACGTTTGATATCTTATTTTCATGTACTCTTACAGGGGATACTATAATCTCTCTACATTTGAATGGATCTCAATGGGAATTTGGGGGTGGGACTAGATTAAGCTGTAAATTACACAGGAATAGTATGGAACACATGGTTGGCTAAATTGCTGTAAGTCATCAAGTGTCTGTGGTATCAAATGAGCCACAAACCATCACTATGCTGCCAGGGGGTCTGGAGTAGTCCGCAGCTCAGTGTGAGGGAAGGGCAGAAGTCCCAGGGAAAAGAAACAGGAGAGGGTTAGGCACTTATAAAATTAGAAGTTACAATTACAAATGGGCCGGCTGGTGTGTAATATGGAAAGCCTCAGGGCATTATACTATAGCAGCATAACTAAAAGACGTGAAGAGAGGGGTGCACACAACCATGAAGTGATCCTGGACTGACAGTACCCCAACACAGCACAGAACGGCAAACCTCAGTGTTCACCTGCAGTAGCAGGGCAACAGCACAATCAGCCCAGCTCACAAACAGGATCTATGGTCCTGTCTCCCCCCCCCCTCCGACATCTTTAACTATGGGATTGATTAAAGAGATACGTTTTGAGCCTATGCTTAAAGACAAAGTGTGTCTGAAGCCCGAACGTGCATAGGGAGATTGTTCCATAAGACAGGAGCTCTGTAGGAGAAGGCTCTGCCACCCATTGTAATTTTACATATACTAGGAATTGCATATTTTCAAATAGCCAGCACCTTGTGAACTAAGTAATCTTGAGGACAGTAAGGAATGAGTAAGCCACTAAGGTATTCTGGAGCCAAACCATTTAAAGCTTTAAACGTTAAAAGTAAAATCTTAGTCAATTCTGAATTTCACAGGTAACCAAGGAAGAGTTTTGAGCACCAAGCTGATATGCTCACGTTTCTTAGTTTGAGTAAGAACCCTAGCAGCTGCATTCTGAACAAGTTGGAGCCGATTCATGGTCAGTTCAACCATACAGCCATACAGTAATCTAGTTGGGAGGTTACAAAAGCATGAACTACTATTTCAGCATCCTCCATGGACAACCCCTTCCTTAATTTGGATATATTCCTCAGATAGAAGAAGGTCACTCTTGTAATGTTATTAATGTGGACCTGAAAAAAGAGGTCTGAATCAATAGTGACACCAAGGTTTTTAGCAACTGTCTTGGCAGAGACATTTTAAAGAAATTTAAAGAAAACTAAGAATTTTGGACCTAGTACCAATATCTCAGTTCAATAGGAGGGCATTTTGGGTCATCCAGGCCTTTACATCTTTAAGACAGGCCTCTAGTTGAGACAGCTGGTCAACTTTACCTGGCTTAACTGATATATAAAGTTGCGTGTCATCTGCGTAGCAGTGGTAGTTAACACCATGCCTGCTTATAATGTCCCCAAGGAGGAGCATGTACAGAGAACGGAGCAAAGGACCCAAGACCGATCCTTGTGGTACTCCAAAGTTTACCTGAGAAAAATCAGAGGACTGATTGTTTACCCTAACAAACTGAGATCTATCCAAGAGATAGGATTTAAACCACATAAGAACTTGTCCAGTGAGACTAACTGAATTTTCTAGCCTGTGGAGGAGAATATGGTGATCTATAGTGGCAGCACTTAAGTCAAGTAGGACAAGAATAGAAATACAGCCACAATCCAGAGAGTGCAACAAGTAGGGCTGCCCCCGACTAAAGATTTGCTTAGTGGACCTGCAGTCGTCAGTTCCCATAGTCGACTAACCATTGACTAAATTTATGATATTAATTTAATTATTTAAATGTGTATTTTTGAGCATCAGAACATGGTTTGACTTCCATCTGGTCTATAGGAAGTTTACTATATTACAGAGAAATACAAAACCGCCATTATGAGCATTTAAAATATCAATTAGCCTATAGCTAAAAGCACAGGCTGACCTGCGCTGCCTATTAACAGCATCGGTTTACTTATGGCCAGCGCTGTATTAACGGCATCGACAAAGCGGTAAATTAATGTGAAAAAAAACAAGCAATGAGACATTTAACATTTGTTATTTTTATTTCCACTCTATAACAACACACAACTTAAAAATAGTGAATAACTGAATAAAAAAAGCAGCCTTTTGCCTGGTGATACGAAAGAGCACAAACAATGTAGCTAATTTAACAACGTCACGGTTATCAAAACTAGATGGGGAAAAAATCTTTTATTTTCTTTTTAAAATGTTTTTTTTTTAATGGGCTATAAATTATATAAACAAACGAATAAATGAAAAACACAGCAAACACTTAAAAGAGAAATATCTACAACATCAGGCCAAACAAAATATTAATTATAATCTATATTAGTAACGTAAAAGTGTGTTTTAGCCTACTTGTGACTAGCGGAACCTCGTCACATTAGGCCTACTCACTGCTGTTTTTCCTCCGATCGCAGTTTTCTCATATTATGCGTGAGGAACACGAGTTTGTTGACGTTGCTCTGGAGAAGTGAGCTCCCTATTTTGCTGACAATGAAGCCGACCTTTGAGAAGATGCGCTGAATGATATAGGCGAATTGTTGCTTGCAAAGTTTACATTTAACTTTTTTGGGGTCATCCTTTAGTCGCTCGAAATGCTTGCATACTTTTGATTTTAGATATTTTAGAGTCGCCAATTATTAGAGCTTTCTCTTCCCATCCCTCGACCGGTGCGTTATGGAGTGGGGCGAACGGGTTTGTGAGAGTGAGAGGGGAAGTCTGAGTGGGTGCTGTGGGCTTAGCTCTACGTCCTCTAACTGTGATAAACTGCTCCCGCTGCAGGGACTCCACTGGGGCTACTAAACTATGGGTGAAGGAAATCTTATTTACATCTGGAGGAGCCGAAAAAGAGTAAGAATTCCTCACTAGTAATGTTTTGGAGGGTCCGGATGCAAGCTTCTAATTCACTTTTCCCCCAGTCTAACATTCAAAATACATTTCTTACACGTAAAATTATCACTAACCACGGAAGAGATAACAAAACATATTACACTTGCAGGACAGGAAGAGAGGGGGGAGAGGACGGGGAAGCAAGCATGATTACTTAGTTACAGAGATAGAGGCCGGTGTGTGTAAACGGGATGGGACTTCCTTCTGGGACTGGATAAAATTGAGTTTGATGAATTACAGGAAATCTGCTATGCAATAGTAGGGAAGAAAGGTTTTTGTATAATATAGGGAAAAAATCTACGTTATTCACAAAAACTACTGTGCAAACACAGCAAACGGAACAAGCACAGCACGCCTCAAACTCGAACAAACAGGAAGTGAGCGAACAGGAACTCGTGTCAGGATTGACAGTATCAGGACATGGAAACCAGGGAGACAGCCAACAAGGTGATAATCGAGCGGTTTCACTTTAACATTTCTTCTACAAACTAATGTTCAATGATATCATTTTCTGGCCTAGTTAGCTGTTGTTAGCAACGGGTTTCTTGGCATTAAAGAAAGGTGCAAATCTGGGTTTTTAAATACGTTTCCCATGCACTAAGCCACACATCAGCTTTTTGGCATTTCGAAAATTGCAGTGTTTTTAATATATTACTCGATTTTGTCTTAATTTAAATACGTATAACTGGCCGCTTTATTGATTTCCTATGGAAACTGCCAAATTTTCTCCCTGGGGTAGTTGGGCCTGGAGTTTTTATGGCCGTATTTTATTGTGTAGTTTTTATTGTCATACAATGACAGTGAGGTTGAAGTGCAGACTGTCAGCTTTAATTTGAGGGTACTGTCATCCATATTGGATGAACCGTTTAGAAATTATAGAACCTTTTGTACATAGTCCCCCCTTTTTTGGGCATCAAAAAAGTTTTGGAAACTCAAAGTGCTAGAATACAGAACCAAAATAACAACGAGACAGCTGATAATTTTGCAGTGGTCTCTTAATTTTTTTCCAGAGCTGTTTAATAAAACATTGCAATTTTCGAAATGCCAAAAAGCTGATGTGTGGCTTACTGCATGGAAAACAGATTTAAAAACCCGGATTTGCACCATTCTTTAATGCCAAGAAACCTGTGGCTAACAACAGCTAACGGCACTAGCACAGAAAATTACATCATTAACATTGCTTCTACAAACAAATGTTCAAAGTAAAACCGTTCGATTATCACCGTATATCAGCTAGCTAATATTAGCCTACTTTTCATGGTCATGGATCATAACAGTGGCATAGGCCAGTGGTCTCAACCTCGCTCCTGGAGTACCCCTGTGTTTGCTGGTTTACCACTGAATTTTGAAAGGAACATCTCGTTGTGTAAAACCAATGGTAGGATTTTATATTTATTTCATATTTAGTAGCATATATTGCTAGTAGAATACATGGTAGAATGAGTCAGTACTTTCGCAGTTTATTTTGCATTTGAGTGAGCAGGGCTTTTCACGTCTTTTCTGGCATATGATCAGGCTATTGTTGGGTTTATCTCGTTGCTATGACGTTATTCTAATTTTGTATGATGAATAAATATATTTATGAACTTAAACATAGATGCTATTGTCCACTATGTCATGCATGGGTAGGTATAGACTAGGTTGGGGGTTGCTTGTTAAATGGGCTTTCTACGGGGAAATAGTGACACTTAGAAACTCCGTATTCAGCAGAAATCGTCACGAACCGTATACCAATAAATTAAAACAAATTAACACAGAGTTTGTGATTTCCACTAATAGTTTGGCTGCAGTAGCAACGAATGTCTCAGTTGAGCAAAAAGGGTCCACCAGCGTCACCTTCTACGCAAAGGGGTTTAACAAATCAAAATAGTTTTATATTTTGGATTCTTCATTTTCCTATTGAACTCTATGGAAAAATAAGTCTGGAGAAACAACCCTTAAAAAGACCCATCCATATCTACTGCATATCTGGCAACAAAATGATGGTTTAAGGCTTGTTTCATACCTAAGACCCTTGATGACTTGCATCCATTTAGCCAACCATGGGTTCAATACTATTCCCATGTAATTTACAGCTTAATCTAGTCCCACCCCCCAATTCCCATAGAGATCCATTCAAATGCAGAGAGGTCATAGTATCGCTTCTAAGAGTACCTGGAACTAAGATAGAGTCTTTTGATATTCTTTTATACAGAATCATGATGGCATCACCTGTTTACCTGTGGAATACCTGTTTACCACAGAAGTTGGTTGAGAGAATGGCAAGAATGTGCAAAGCTGATATCAAGGCAAAGGGTGGCTACTTTGAAGAATCTAAAATATAAGACTTTTTTGATTTGTTCAACACTTTTTCTTTGCATAATTTAATGTGTTATCACATAGTTTTGATGTCTTTACTATTCTAAAATGTAGAAAACCATTAAAATAACAAAAGAAAACCTATGAGTAGGTGTTTCAAAACTTTTGGCTGGCTGTACTTGTCACTTAGGGCATGGAAAATGCTCATTCCAATTTACTGTGCGCTGATATGTGGTAGATTAATATAAAATTTTCCTTGGAGACATAATGAATGGGAACATTAAAATAAAAGAAACCTACAACATATACAATTCCGGGGTCAAACATTTACATACTGTAGAGTACAGGTAAAAGTGATCTTTTATTGAGGTAAAAGAGTGAATGATTAGGCTACATATTTAGGTGTATGTAACACTGTGATATCAATGTTTTAATCTTAAACCATCAGAAGGGGCAAATGTATAAATGTATATATAATTTTATTCATTTTATGACATGTTTTGGATATGGTTTTGGACCCATAGATATCTTCCCCCCTATACCGATTAAATTATAGTAATTACCACTTGAAAATGAAGTAAGTTTTATGAGCGAAAACTGTTTATTTGTAGTTAAATATATTATATAGTTTCTTTATTTCAAGCAGTGCACAATATAGCCATTTTGAGAGATTTGGAGACATTAATGGACAACACTGCCTATATTTTGCATCATAGATCTTTAGTAGTTCTGCATATCATCGTCAGATTTTACACACTTGTGGACATGGAGTTTATCATCCAGGAAATTTATAGATTTGCCTGTTTCCCTTATGTAGCTCTCAGTATTTAATTGCAAACTAAAGAAAAACTTTTTTTATTTTTTTTATTTTTCCAAAGATTCTTTGCATTTGTGGCACTTTATTTTGACTTCAGTTATGAAAATAAACAAATCTAAGTTTGTATTGTAAATGGTACATCTGTCTTGTTTCTTTTAAGCCATTCACCAAGTTTCTGTGATGCTCACACCTGGAGTTATAAAGTCTTAAACAGAGTACCCCCTACATAGGTGAGAATTTACCAAATTTGCCATCTGCGCAAAGGGGTTAAATAGACTGTGCTTTGTGAATTGTAAATATTATTTTTCTAGCCCTTGGAAAGGTTAAGCGGGCACAAAAGCATCTCCGTCCTTTTATGAATTCCCCCCTTAACCTTTCTGCTGATTGATGCGAGTCTATTTATTTCTTTCCTTTGCTCATCCTAGGAATCAAATTAAAAAACGCATCTTAGTATATCAAAACAGGTCCAAGTCTTTAGGCTAATAAATCCATAAATGATCATGCTTTGCAAAAAAGCACAAATTTGTAATATAGTATGTGTACCATTGACTGTAGCTAGAAAATTAATGGATACTCCTGCAACAGATTAAATACAAAACATACCCAAAATATGTTATATGTCAAACGTACTAGCTTCAAATTCAAAAGCTGCTCTTCAACATTGCACCGCACCCAGGCAGCTCTGCCAGGCAAGGAAACAATTCTGTTGTACTGTGTTGTGACAACCGTGCTGACAACCGTGGCTCCAGGCCTGGGAAAGGACACTGCTGCTTTGCTTCAAGTTATGCAGGTTTTAGTCAAAAAGGGAAAGCATTTGTGGGTGTGTGCTGGAAATAGAGGAATAGTATTTTGTTGAGTAGAAAAGACAGAGGATACGGTTAAACTGAGGGGTGACAACAGCAATCAGAAGTACTTAGAAGGTTAGAAGTACATCGGTTGCTGTTGTTGAATTGACTGATGCGACAGATACTGCACGGCTTTGGCTGTTTGTAACCTGCAGATGAGTGACAAATTAATGGAAAAACCTCCTTCAGTGAGGGGTCCAGTGGCTCTGTTATGCTGTCGGGGGCATTTTCCTGGCATGGTTTGGGTCCACTTGTCCCCTTAGAGCAGATATGGGCAACTCCAGTCCTGGGGGGCCGGGGTGTATGCAGGTTTTTGCTGCCACAGTTACCATGGCTCAATAAGCTAATTAGTGACATACACCAACAACGATTTACTCGTGAATTAGACCACGATAAAATGCAACAATACATGCATACAGGCACAGGAACATTCATCAGCTTCTGTTCATATCACGGAATGTAGCTAACATATCAGATTATGTAAATGATTGGGCTTATTAAATAATTGGTAACTGGTGGAAGCAAAAACCTGCATACACACCGGCCCCCCAGGACTGGAGTTGCCCACCCCTGCCTTAGAGGGAAGGGTCACTGCAAATAAATACAAAAGTTACTCTGAGTGATCACCTTTATCCTATGATTAAACATTTCTATCCTGATGGGAGTAGTCTCTTCCAGAATGACAATGTCCCCATCCACAGGGCGCAAAACCAATTTAGTTGCCCTTTTTTATTTTCCAGAGCCTCTACAGATCCTTTCCAAAAAATTAGAATATCATGGAAAAGTTGTTTTTCCATAATTCCATTCAAAAAGTGAAACTTTCATAGATTATAGATTCATTACACACAAAGTGAAATATTTCTAGCCTTTATTTGTTTCATTTTTCATAATTTTGGCTTACAGCTCCAGAAAACCCCCAAAACAGTATTTCAAGAAATTAGAATAGTGTGCCGAAAATCAGCATTTACTTCAGTTATTTCAGAGAATGAATGTTTTAGACTGAGTGTCACTGAGTGTCACACTCTAATCATCTAATTTAACAACAATCATCTAACAACTTTTCCATGATATTCAAATTTTTTGGAAAGGATCTGTATATCCTTCCTACAGAGCACTGACCTGAAATAGACACAATTCTATAAATGCTGTCTGATAGGCATTGTATGATGTATAATCTAACCTTTTGATTTATATTCAGTTCTTTTTGCTGCATACCTCAGCATCTTGTTGGCCTTTTCAACTAGTACAGCACGATGTCTAGACCCTGATAGACTTTGGTCAACTACTACACGTAAATCTTTTTTCTAATTGAGCGCTTTCGGGGCCGCAGTGGTACAGCGGTACAGCGGTAAAAGCGGCGACTTTCAGTCGGTGCAGTTGTACTCCGAGGATTGGGGTTCGTGCCCCGGTCCTGCCAGATCCGAGCATGGCCCTGTGGGAGCGGCAACTGGCGGCTGCTCCCGGGTGGGGGGAGGGGCTCGGAGAGAATCGCTGTGCACAGAAAGGCCCTGGGCGAGTTGGAATCACGGTCAGGAGCTCGAGGAGTCGCGCACTGAAGAGGACGTGGCGCCCTCCTTCCTACTACCGGCTGACGGGGTTGTGTAGCGGCGATTCTCTAGCGGTTGCTACACGGGGGGAATTGAATTAGAATAGGGGTTCAATTGGCTACCAAAATTGGGAGAAAATGGGAAAAAAAATTCAAAATACATAAAATTGAGCGCTTTCTAATTTTTGCAATTCCTTTAGGAAATCTTGTGTCCCACATGTAAAACCTTTATTTATCTTCATCTGCTAAGTGTCTTCCCAACCCACTTTCATAATTTTGTTCCTTTAAAACTGCTTACTAAACTTGCTTTTTTGTTTTTTTTGGTCAGATGTTTTCCAACGCACTGTGCGTGCCCTTTAAACCTATTACAAAGTGGGGAGGGTGGGAATAAAATAATCTGTTTGGCAGCTAACTGAACTCACCTAAAGGACTTTTTATTTAAAGTTTAAGGAAATCAAATGTTCCCTATTGCATTTCCCTTGCCTCAGCTAAGTTATGGTCTTGTGATCATATGTAAGCACTTTATTTTATTTATTCTGAACTTTACAGAATTAAGCATCGGATTGTTTATTTGGTCATTAAAAACATTAAAATATATAATTAGGGTTGGAGCCGTTCGATATTGACCATGTGACTCAATCGGCAGTCCCTGAAATTTCAGATACTCAACCTATATCTTTAACATGCTCGTTATAATCGAACAGTATGCCTTGTTTATATAGGCCTACGTCAGTCTTGTGAGAGCAAAAGAAAAATTAAAAAGAAACAAAACGTTAAATGAAAAATCTCAACATCTTGCATGCAAACGTGATACTATCCCTTTAATGCTGCTCGCTTTAACTTAGCTGCGCCTAATCTCGCCACTTTTTCAGAACGTAAAAACACATTTAAAAATAAAAAATAAAAAAAGCAAAGGAACATCGAGAATCATTGTAGCCTATGTCCTGTTTTGAAATGTCACTTACTGGTTATCAAAATCATTATTGTAAATGCTAGTTGTTGTTTGTATTTTTAAAGTGTATAGATAGGCTGACCGTCTGTTCTGCCTCCATATTGCTGCGTAATCAATTCCGTCAATCTCGCCGTTCCATGAGCCCAAACTTACAACACAATTAATAAAATGAAAATGTGACGTTTTACATCGCAGAAAAAATTGGCTTGTCGCGGTTTAACCAATGGCATACTAAAAGCATATTTAAAAGCTGTTGAAATGCAGCCACATCCAGATACATTTTAAAATTTCTTGTATTAAAAGCTGTTCAGGTGTTCTCGAGCTTTGTTGTTACTGCTAGCTCAGAAATGCATCTTGTTGGACTGCTCAGTTTACCCGGACACTTTTTGGCTCCGTGGCTGTCTGGTACCCGTTGTTGAAAAGCACATTTTGCGTAATTGCAGTAAAAAAGGTTTGCTGTCTAACCCTTTGCAGGAAAGTTTTGGCTTTGCTTGCAAACATATGTAACGAGTGGTTAAAAGCATCAACTTTGTATTTCAATGTTAATCACATTTTTTATTGTGAGAACGTTTTCCCTCCGGTAAAGTGTGAGTTCCAGTCTGCGGTTTCACAGCTGGGGAGGAGAAGCGGTGGTGTTCGGCTACTGTTTTTCTACACGTCCTTGGCGCCATTTTGTGGGGGAAAGGCCTTAGGCATGACTTCTTCTCTGCACTAAACATCTCCAGAAAATAAGGTGAACTGTAAGAGTGACAGTGTTATGTTCAGCGTTCGTGGGGCCTGTACGTTCAGGGAATCGAACTGAAATACATTTATCACGAGCACTATTGTGTGTAACTAAAGTGTTTAAAAACTGCATTGACTGTTGGAACCAGAATGTTCGAATTGAATGGTAAAAAGCTAATATTTTCAAAACTCCATCTTTCACTGTTGAAATGAGAACTATTGGCAGAAGCAAGACATTCTAGGCTGAGCGGTACCGGAGCGAACTGGAGCTTGCGGAGTGGTAACGTTCTAATAGTGCTCATCACTCTAATTAAATGACGTCCGCTTCCCCTCCTCGCTCGCTACCGCTCACATACTCTGCCACACACACCTTTGAGAATCAGATGCACTCCCTCCCCCGGTATGCAGGCCAACCTGCATGCTCCAGAACAATATCCGCTATACCTTGTCACAGGTTCCTCACTGGCTGCATACAGGCGTCCGTGCTGAGCTAGGCTTGCCTAGTCTTGTTTCATTTAGAGTGGTTTTCTCCATAAATCACTAGACTATAATCCTTAAGACTTCTCCTTGCATTTTATAAAGCATAATAATAGTAATAATAATATTACTATTCATAGTAATAATAATAATATGTATTTCTAATAAAAAATAAATTGGGATCGGTATCGGCCGATCCTTAAAAAGAAAATTGGTGATCGGAATCTGTCCCGAAAAATACTGATTGGAGCATATCATTTTCTCGTATTCATTTAGCTTACCACAAGTTTGAATTATTAAATGCATATATTTTAAGGTAGTTTGTGAATAAAAAAAAGGGTTGAAAATGGGGAAAACGGGGAGAAAAAATTAAAAATGTCTTTAGTAAAAAACTGAATATGGCATTTTTGGAAAACAGAATTTGCCTTTTTTTAAAACGGAATCCTAGGAGCCCTACATCTGTGAAAAGTGGAGGTCCCATTTTCCATAGCACCCTGCTCATATGTGATTTCTCCAATCTTTACTTTTTGTAGTCTACTCTGCAGCTAATTTCAAACCCACTCTGAAGGCACTCTGGCTATTCTAACTGATTTAATTTTGACTGTCAGTCATGTGGTCCTGTGTCAGATGCTTTTGAAATTCCAAACATAATTTAATAAACCTGGTTTGAAAACAATCTCTAGTTTCCTCAAAGAAGTTTTTTTTCCAGGAATAGTTCCAGCTCATCTCATTCCTAATGGTAGGTTCCAGGATTTTACACAAGCTGCGAGTTAAGCTAACAGGCCAGTCGTTTTCTGAAATGGTATGGTCACTGTGCATATATAAAGGTAACTGCCAAAATAAAGGAATGGGCTTGCTGAAACTATCCGCTCATGCTCTAGATTGATATTTCATATTTTTTCAAGTGATGCAGATTTGTTCATCCAGTTTGCATTGTATTTAGAACCAGTGGACAAAACTCATGGTCAAGGAGTACGTATTCAACCATGCACAGTTGCCCCTAGTTGATGGTGTCTTTCGCATAGATTTCCATGACCGCATTACCTAACCACCGTTCCATGTGATATATCTCCAAATTCAGCAGTCTTCCTCACTAAAGCTCCTCCAAATGTTTTGGCAGGTAAAAGGTAAATGTATATAAAAATATTATAAAAGGTAAATGTGGCTGGTAAAATGTTGAAAATGGCTGTTGATTTTTAGAATCCACAAGCCACTCTGGCCAGTGGGTGAAGTTAATTTCATGACCTGATTCATACTAAAAGACAGCAACCAGAAAAATATCAAATATGAAATAGTGGATTTGTTTTTCAAATGTAATGAGTTTGTGCAAATGTCTAATCCAGGAAAAAAAAAGTTGAAAAGTATGAATTTGGCAAGCACCTCTTTTTGAAGAAGAGACATTTGATTGCGGGTCATGGCAGGGGAGCACACTGGTTTTGACCTCAAACCCACCCAGTCGTCCTGGCCACTACAGTATAACAATATCACTCCCCCTGCTCAGGGAACATACCAAGCCAGATTATTTGTGGTGATTTAAAGCATAGAGTATAAAATCAATTATTCATAATTGAATTCCACACTGTGACTGAAGTGTTGAGTGCTGGAACACTGGGTCTTTGTAATATGAGAAAGAAAGCTGTTTTTGCCAGCGTATGTATGTGCAGTTACCATGGTTTCTTTTCTTTTGATTCTTCCCCTACTCTTGATTCTTCCCTTAATATGGGGTTCATGGTTTGGCTGACCCATAGTTATGGTCCGCTTTAGTGGTGGTTTGGCTCCTGTTTGGTGACAGTCATGGAGGAGCAGGATTCCTCCTTGGCTGTCTGACGCTCTGAGTAGCTACTGCTAATCCGAGTAGAAGTAAGGAGGGATAACAGTAACATTTACAGTGTGAGCATTCAAAAAATAAATAAGTCTGATTATGCATTGGGATGGCAGGTATGTCATCTGCCAAGTTACGGCTTGGTGGGGCATGCCCCATACCTATACAGCACCGAGAGTTTGGCACTTTTCATGGTTTCCACAATGACCACAGACTCTCAGCCCTTAAAAACATTAACTTCTCTATGTTCTGACCTCATGTAACCACACAGCATTCAGATAGAACTTCATGCATCCACACAATAAAGCCCCAAGCTTGGGTTATTTTGCTGGTTTTTCTCCTTCCTTTTCTTCCAATTCTTCTCATTTTTCCTGCTGAATTTGTCATCAACATTATCCATTCCCTCAAACAATAATTCTCCCTATTGGATAACGTCATCTCATCCGGCAGTCACAAAGCTACTTGTTACTATTCTGAGTCTGACAAATGCAGTAGCGGCTGGTGGGTTGCAAAACTGAGGAGGCAGGACAAGGTTTAACTAGGGGGTACGGGGGCATGCTCCCCCAGAAGAACATTTTTGGTGTAATCACTCTAAAATGGTTCGTTTTGGTGACTTTTGGGGCAGGATACAACTTCAGTCTACCATTAGTTCAGCAACAGCCAGGTCCTTAAAAGTCAAATAAAATGTAATTTAAAAAGTAATGGAATTACATTGCCACTGCAAAAAAGGCCCCAACCTTTGTTTTTACAGAGCTTAATGCTATGTATGTATGTGTTTATTTGTTAGCGCTTTCATACAACAGTAACTATAGCCTATAGTATCTCCAATTACTGCTTGGTAACAGGTACAGCCAGAGATTTTTGAAGTGTTATTGCAAACCTATATAACATGCTGTTAGCCACCCCTATTTATTTGAACTGGAATACACAGACGAAGAGCAAAATCAAATTGAAGAGGATGCAAGAAGAACGGAGGCTGAGACAAAGGCAAGACGCAGAGTATTCCGTGTATTCCAGTTCAAATAAATCTGGGTGGTCATCAAAGTGAAGAGACTCAATATCCTCCTAATAGTCTGATGAATAATCAGCATAGGAACATGTTTTCAATTTCTTGTGTTAAAAGCTGTTCAGGTGTTCTCGAGCTTTGTTGTTACTGCTAGCTCAGAAATGCATCTTGTTGGACTGCTCAGTTTACCCGGACACTTTTTGACTCCGTGGCTGTCTGGTACCCGTTGTTGAAAAGCACATGCGCAAAATAAACATTCTCTGCACTAAACATCTCCAGAAAATAAAGTGAACTGTAAGAGTGACAGTGTTATGTTCAGCGTTCGTGGGGCCTGTACGTTCAGGGAATCTAACTGACATACATTTATCACGAGCAATACATGTTTGTGTGTAACTAAAGTGTTTAAAAACTGCATTGACTGTTGGAGCCAGAATGTTCGAATTGAATGGTAAAAAGCTAATATTCCAAAACTCCATCTTTCACTGTTGAAATGAGAACTATTGGCAGAAGCAAGACATTCTAGGCTGAGCGGTACCGGAGCGAACTGGAGCTTGCGGAGTGGTAACGTTCTAACAGTGCTCATCACTCTAATTAAATGACGTCCGCTTCCCCTCCTCGCTCGCTACCGCTCACATACTCTGCCACACACACCTTTGAGAATCAGATGCACTCCCTCCCCCGGTATGCAGGCCAACCTGCATGCTCCAGAACAATATCCGCTATACCTTGTCACAGGTTCCTCACTGACTGCATACAGGCGTCCGTGCTGAGCTAGGCTTGCCTAGTCTTGTTTCATTTAGAGTGGTTTTCTCAATAAATCACTAGGCTATAATCCTTAAGACTTCTCCTTGCATTTTATAAAGCATAATAATAATAATAGTAATAATATTATTACTATTCATAGTAATAATGATAATAATAATAACAATATGTATTTCTAATAAAAAATAAATTGGGATCGGTATCGGCCGATCCTTAAAAAATAAAATTGGTGATCGGAATCTGTCCCGAAAAATCCTGATTGGAGCATATCATTTTCTCGTATTCATTTAGCTTACCACAAGTTTGAATTATTAAATGCATATATTTTAAGGTAGTTTGTGAATAAAAAAAGGGTTGAAAATGGGGGAAACGGGGGGGGGAAATTATTTGATGAATAATCAGCATAGGAACATGTTTTCAATTTGGATGTTAGCTTATAAAGTGAAACACACACTACATTGTAGTGCGCGCAGAATAGGCAAGTACGATAGCGTTAGGTCAACTCTGCAAGTTTAACTGAATATATTTTTATTTTTATTTTGGTTTAATAAAAAACTTTCACACTCATTTTCACTTCCAAATTAAAGGTTTATATATAAACTGGACTTGCTTGAGGTCAATTGAACTTGTAACGTTATCTAAATATGCTCCAATGTAAAACAGAATGGAGCGGTTCCCGGGGTTCGAAAAAGAAAAATGTGACACATTATTGTTATATTACCAATCAGAATGGTGGAAATGGTTCGTAAAACAGGGTCCAAGTCGGAAACTGATTTTTTCTGTAACGTTAAACGGTGGTCGTAGCAATTGTACAGACCAGTGCACTGGGGGAAACCTCTCATTATAGCCTGCAGTCTGTTTAATGCAGGTGGCATGACAACAGCCTTGTCATACCTCTGAGCTACCAGTTTGCCCATCATTGACTTTGCCATCTCTGCACTCACGAACACAGATTGTGCATCTCGCCCACACTTGAAACTTCCAACAAATATCTCCTGAATGTGCCTAAAAAAAAAGTGATTAGGATTGTATGCTGACTTTATAATCTATTCTTTTGAAATAACCCCTGAATTATAGTTGTAAGTATTCGGCACTATCTGGTATATTTTTAAGACTGCTAATTAAAAACTCGATAATAGCCAGATGCTAATTTAGGCCTACACTTTGATGTATTGCACATGTGGGATGCAAACACAAGCTTCGCCGCACAACCTGGACACCAGTAAAAAATTAAAAAAAGTTGTCAAAAAAACTTTCTCACCAGCACCCATGGGTGTTGCAATTCTTATAAAAAATTATTTACATTTTCAGACTGAAAATATTATAAGTGATAGAAAAGGACGATTTATCATGGTAATAGGAATAATCAGAGAAAAAGATATAACCTTGCTGAATGTATATAATCCACCAGAAGAGGGAACATAACTCATATCAAAAGGTATAGAAATGGTATCAACTGAAAGTAATGGTATAACCATATTAGCAGGTGATTTTAACTTAATATTGGATGCAAAATTTGATAATCAAAGTAATATAAGGCATAAAGCAGAAAAAGAAGCTATAACACTGAGGAGGGCAGTGGCAGAGTTTGGAATTACAGATGTATGGCAAACTTTAAATCCCAAAGTGAAGGACTTTACATATTTCTCAACAGCTCAGAAAACATATTCAAGGCTAGAGTAGTTCTTTATGTTCAAAAAGGATATATGCAGAGTTAAAAAGTGCACAATTGGAACTATACATCAATCAGATCATGCCCCTATCTCCATGATAATTGACCTCGAGACAGAAAATAAATCATCACTATGGCGTTTAAATAATTCACTCCTTAAAGATACTATATTTAAAGATAAAATGCAGAAAGTAATACATGACTACATGGAGACTAATGATACAGGTGAAGTAAATCCATTAATTATATGGGAAGCTGCTAAAACCGTTATTAAGAGGTGAAATAATATATTCATCCTTCAAACATAGGCAGGAATAAATTTAAATAAATAAACTGGAGAAAGAAATAGAGTTTGGAAAAAATGCACAAAACAAAGGGAGGAGAAAAGACTTTTGCAGAACTAAAAAGTACCAGAATGGAATTGAATGAACTTTCACATAACATCAAAAAATTATTACTCTTCACTAGACAAAGGTCATATGATGGTGGCCCAAAAGGTTTGAAAATATTGGCGTATAGATTGAAAAAACAAAGTAAAAAAGCAAGTATTGTAAATTTAAAGGATCCAAAATCAAAACAAAACTGATATCAAAAATCACAGAGCACTTTGCTAATTACTACCAGCAATTATACAAGTCTAAACCAGGTCATGGGAATGAGGAGAAAATTAGAAGCTTTCTACAAAAACTTAAACTACCAAAGGTGACTAAGGAGCAAAATGAACAACTTATTAAACCCATTACTTCTACTGAAATAACATGTCAGATCGGCAAATTTAAAATTGGAAAATCTCCAGGGAGTGATGGTTTTACAAACAAATTTTATAAGGAATATAAAGACCTGCTTGTACCCCATCTAACTAAAGCATTCAATTGGGCTCTAGAAAATGAATCATGGGCCACAACTTGGAATTTCAGCGGTTATTACGGTTATACATAAAGAAGGTAAAGATCCAACTGATTGTGCATCATATAGACCAATAAGCCTCTTAAATATCTCGGCAATTATCGCTAAAAGACTTGCGAAAATAATACCTGAAATAATTAATACGGATCAAACAGGATTCATACCAAATAGATTAATGACAGATAATGTTAGACGTACACTAAATATTATCTCAGACTCTCAAAATAAAAATAAATCTGTCACCATGATAACATTGGATGCAGAAAAAGCCTTTGATAAACTAACATGGCCCTTCATTTTTGAAACCTGCAAATATTTTTATTTCCATACTACCTTTATTGAATGGTTAATAGCAATGTATAAAGATCCAAAAGCCATGGTTAGGGTTAATGGGACATTATCTTCAACTTTTAACATTTCAAGAGGTACAAGGCAAGGGGATCCTTTATCTCCATTAATTTTTATATTAAGCATTGAACCATTGGCTGAATTTATTAGAGAACAGAAAATGATAGAAGGCGTCAGAATAAAGGATGAAATTCATAAATTAGCCCTTTATGCAGATGATATCATAGTTTTTCTCACAAACCCGTTGAAATCCATACCTGCACTGATGAATGTGATCAATGAATATAGTAAGGTATCAGGGTATATATTAAATGAAAATAAGTCAGAAGTGTTGTGTATAGGGGAAACTATCCCGAATTATATTAAATTAAAATATAAGATGAAATGGGAACGGAATAGTATACAATATCTTGGAGTAAATATACCAAATAAATTAGAAACATTATATAATATAGATTTTGGCCCCTTAAGTACTAGAATACAACAGGATCTTAATCGGTGGAGACTGGTAGCACTTTCCCTTTTTGAAATAATTCAATCTATACGTATGAATGTACTGCCTCGCTTCATATTTCTATTTCAAACATTACCGGTGCCTATCACACAAACTGCTTTTAAACAATGGGATAAAACTCTTTTAAAATTTGTATGGCACGGGAAAAAACTGAGAATAAATCTGAGCATTTTGAAGCTGCCAAAAGAAAAGGGTGGCTTGGCATTCCCAGATTTGGAAACCTATTATAGTGCAGCACAAATAAGAGCAATAACCATTTGGATGGATGACGCATCACAAGTAGTGGAGAGAAATGGAAATTGGTGGGAACATTAAGTCACTGAAAGTCTTACCGTTTATAAAATATAGGAAGATATATAAAGAGATAAAAAGTCCATAGGTACTCAACACTTTTAGAAGTGTGGTGGAAAATGAGTAAAAAGCAAGATCAATTGCTGTTAAAAAAATATTTCAGAAGATCCAGACTTTGGCCCAAATAAAATGGATCAATACTTTAAGGATTGGGCCGCAAAAGGACTACACATACAGATCCTTTCCAAAAAATTAGAATATCATGGAAAAGTTATTTTTTTTCCATAATTCCATTCAAAAAGTGAAACACTCATAGATTATAGATTCATTACACACAAAGTGAAATATTTCTAGCCTTTATTTGTTTCATTTTTCATAATTTTGGCTTACAGCTCCAGAAAACCCCCAAAACAGTATTTCAAGAAATTAGAATAGTGTGTCGAAAATCAGCATTTACTTCAGTTATTTCAGAGAATGAATGTTTTAGACTGAGTGTCACACTCTGTACGTGGTGGTTTTTGAAGCACTGACTCCAGCCTCAGTCCACTCCCTCTGCATCCCTCCTCAGTGTTATATGTGTAATAATCACATTACGTTACCTTCATTAGGCAATGGAGTGATAGCTATATAAACTTATATCGCGTCTTAACCCCCTTCCGCCGCATCATCTTCCACGGGCGAAAGAAAAACTTGATTATTTTTGCTCATGATAAGGCCATTACGTCGGGTCTTGACATGGATGAATTTGTAGCTACGTGTTTTCTGCGGAAAGAAACAGAAGACTGATGATGTGATCTCATGTAGCGTGCAGGAATGTGTATACAATTAAAAGTAGGATTGTGAACCACAGATTGTGTTACAATATTTCACTAACTGTATTACATGTCCTCTAATGAATTCAGGTGGAGTGGGCGACTGGCTAGCTTATGTGATATCCTGATACTGGCAAATAAAATTACTCTCTGAAGCACACTGATCGTATGTGGTCTCCCACATCCACCTCTTACTCTTAGATACCCACCTGATCCCTAACTTCTCTATAACCACCACTTGTGCAGACTTTTTGACATGGTGACATGGTTTGGTGCCATATAGTCATAGCCAGATGTTTTTCCCCCCACTTTCCCTAAAGTATCGACTCGTTCCAGCACACTGTGATCTCTTCTTCTGCCAAGTACAGGCATCACAGTGCAGTCCTGGATTATTATGTCTGGCACCTAAAAATATAAACATTCTAGTTTTGTCTACTTGTTTGTTTTGTGTAAGATTTTGCTTAGTTACAGGAAAGCAGCAGGCCTTCCATCCACTCTTCACTGTCACTAATCCTGGCAGTGGCAGGCCTGATAGGTCCCATGGGTTTTGTTGATGTTGATTTGTTTAACACACAACATCTTCCCAACTTACTGCACTTCTGTTTTGGAGTACAATAACAGCATCTAACATGGGATGCAGCCCTGTAGCCTTCCGGTCTTCAGTGTAATTGGGCTGTATTATGATGTTGTGGCACTCTGGGCAAGCGGCATACTTACTGAAGGCACTAAATTAAATATTGAGATGTTTAAAGGGACAATTGGTGAAAATGTGCACCCTCAAAGTCACCCTTATTTAGGGTGTCTAATAAGCAGATAATTCATTGTGATTATTCTAAGTTCCTTTACAATTTTGTGTGTTGCTAATTTCAAAATTGCGGTTGATGCTGCCCTGCTTTGTGATGTAATACTTTATTTTGTAATTCTTGTCTTCTCTACAGACCCGAAAGCTTGACGTTTACTTTGAGTATGAAGAGAAGCTCATGAGCAAGTCGACCCTGGACAAGTCATTGCTGGATATGATCAGTGACCCAGACGGTAGGTATGCACACCTACTTTGCGCCCACCAGGTCTTTGTCCCTAAATCTGTGCACCACCGCAAGGCCTGCCATTCACTGTGGTCAATGGTTTAGCTGGCCTGCTCCTTGATCTCATGTTCCAGCTTTTTCTGGAGTGGTTCAAATCAGAAATATCCAAATAACATATCCACAGTTTAACGTGGAGATAATGGAGAGCGCCGATCTGCCACTCTGCAAAGTTGAAAAGTGCTGAACCTTTGGTGAGCGGTAGCCAATCAGAAAAAATGAGATTTGTGATGACCGGTGACGTTTTACGTGCATACACACAAACACCACGAGATCAGTATACCACAATTTACTGCCTAGGTATTCACACCACTTCTCACGCAACTTCCAACAAGTTGGGACTGACTCACTCAGTTAGCTCTTTCACTGTTCAAGGCCGGCCTGGCGCCTGAAAATGATTGCCCTACAGCTGAAAATGGAATGCTCAAAATGCTACTGTGACGTTTTATTGATAACCTATTGTGTGCAAATTGGTCAAATTTATGTGCTAAAAGTCTGCTTTTGAGACCTTTTTCGCCATGCAATGGAAGTGAATGAAGAGAGAAAAAACGTCATTCTTCGTTGGTCAGTTTCAGGAAGGTGAGCGTGAATATTATAACTAATATCGGCGCCAGGTAGCTATTCAACATTATGTTCAAACAAAGTTCAGTATGCCTTTAAGGCAAAGAAAGTGATAAGCCCCTAAGGAAAAATAGGGGTAACAAGGAGTGTAGACGCCAAATTTCCCAACAAAAATATTGTAATTACTGTATGCCAACTAGCTGGCTACAACTGCCATTGGGGTCAATCCATGGGAAAATGGGCCCTTTTTAACCTTGACCTCTCAGATCATTCTGATATTTGACACCCATAATGTTACCTTGGAGTAATGACGATTGTTATACTTTTGAGGGGGAAAAAACATTAAGAATACTAGCGACAGTGTCCATTTTTACTCCATTTTTGGCCTACGCACCTCTACTTTCGAGACCTATTGACAACTGTAAATCGTACAATATCTCATTGTAATCACAAAAACCTGCTGTACAACATCAGGCATATTTGAATACTTCACTTAAAGGTTGTATCAGCGATTTTGGGTGACGTCACTTCTGAAGCAAAATCCCAAACAAACATACTTATGAATAATTATGTTATGTTTTAAAAAATAGTGTTCAAGCATCCAGAATTATAACCACGTTAATAACGTTTGTAAGAAACCAAACCGTTTGTAAATCCGTCAAGATTTCAGCGAGATAAGAGTATTAGCGTTTGTGCAGATCATTGTGATTGGTTGGAATACTGTTTATTTTGGTTTTGAGTGGTTGGTAGTACCATTTGTTTTTGTGTACGATCTCGGAGCATAGGCTGCCTACAGAGACACGGTTTTTTGACGGCCTGCTTATGGGGCGGGCAGCTAGCGGATCGTGAGGAAAAATCAGATGAATGTGATCATTTATGTTTCCACCCAAAATCGCTGATACAACCTTTCACTTAATTCTTTGCATTAATTAAGAATTTAAATTAATAATTCTCAAAGCTACATTTTAAAATTTTGCTTTAAAAACAATTTCTATTGCTGTTCTACACCAGGGATGGGCAACTCCAGTCCTCGCAGGTTCTTGCTGCCATCAGTTACCAATGATTTAATTAGCCAAACCATTTACATGATCTGATATTTTACCTACATTCTGCGATATGAACAGCAGCTGATGAATGTTCTTATGCCTGTATGCATGCATTGCAGTCTATTTTACGAGTGAATTGGTGTTGGTGTGTAAGATTGGATGCTGATTGAGCAAGGGTATCTGGTGGCAGCAAAAACTTGAATAATGCCCGCGAGGCCTGGAGTTGCCCATCCCTGTTCTGTACAGTCCGATGTATACACATTTCAACTTACAAAATTTACAAAGTACAAAATAATGTTCTTCAAAAATATATTTATTGAGAAATATTTCAAATGTGCATAAACTTAATATACAAAGCTAATTTATTTTCAACATTTCTATAGCAAGGTACATTTTACATTTTCTCATTAGTATTTCAATAACAATGCATTTTAGAAAAAAATGTTGATGGATAAATAGTACATTTGTCAAGAACAATATATTTTAGAATAGCATAAGGATGTGATCCTCAGGTTTTCTCACAGACATTGAATGTTTTTGGTGAGAAGCTATACTTTCATCCAAAAAATCATCATATACTGTGAATACTGTGCTATGAAATAATACTTTTAATAAATTAACATTAACAGTTGACAATAACAATTTTTAAATATAGCTGCATGCAGCGATACACAGTGTCCAAACAAAATGTTATAATTTTGAAAAAAGAATCATGTCACATTGCCAAATTTAGCAACCAAATTAAAATGGTGGAGATTCTATATGGTGGGCATTGTATTATATTTATTATATTTATTGAAATTTCATCTGCAGTCAGTGACATGCATGTTGATATCAAGTTAAGGACAGTAGTTGAAACAGAGTGAAAAATTATCTTGTTTATAAAATGAATAGGCTGCAGAGGCCACTATTGGCACTCTCACCATTGGTATGTGGCCCCTAATAAAAACTGGAACAAACCCAATAAGACTCCAGCACCAATAAGGCTCCAGCATCTATTTAGGGGGTGCTCTGTTTAAGGCTTTATAACTCCAGGTGTGAGCATCACATAAACTTGAAATGAAACCAGACAGGTGTACCATTTACAATATGAACTTAGATTAGTTTATTTTCATAATTTAAGTCCAAATAAAGTGCCACAAATACAAAGAAACTTTGGTAAAAAAGCAAAAAAATAGTTTTTCTTTAGTTTGCAAGAAAATACTGAGAGCTACATGAGTGAAACACGTAAATATATACATTTACTGGATCATAAACTCCATGTCAACAAGTGTGCACAATATGAGGATGATATGCAGAACTACTAAAGGTCTATGATGCAAAAATAGGCAGGGTACCCTGTTGTCCATTAGTGTCTCCAAATCTATCCAACTAGCTAAATTGTGCACTGCTCTAAAAAAAAGAAATTATGATATATTTAACTACAAATCAACATTTTTCGCTCATAAAACTCACTTTTGCATCATTTTCAAGTGGGAATTACTATATTTTCATCAGCATATGGGGGCAGATATCTATGGGTCCAAAACCCCTATGCAAAACATGTCATAAAATGAATAAAATTAGTTTTCTCCATTATAAAGCATATACATTTGCTCCTGATGGATTAAGAAAAAGCCATTGATATCACAGTGTTACATGCACCTAAATATGTTGCCTAATCATTCACACTTGTACCTCAATAAAACATCACTTTTCTCTGTACTCTACAGTATGTATACTTTTGCCCCAGGATTGCATTTTTCCGTATTAAAAATAAATAAATAAATGTTATGGTCCTATTCATAATTACTCCAAGGAAAGTTTTAGCATTAATCTAGCACATATCAGCGCACAGTAAATTGGAATGAGCATTTGCCATGCCATAAGTGACAAGTACGTCATAGCCTATATTATGTACGATAACATGAAAATAAAATGGTATTCCACCATCTGCAAAATGCTGCCAGATGTTCTATCTTCAATGAAAATCGGTAGCCTACATCAAAAATAAAATTAACGATTGCACTACAGTATGTGAAATCACTCAAAATGCGAAAATAACAATAGGCCTATCAATCATATTGGAAAGACAGTGCTCGAGTGGAAAAACGAGCATACATATGTAGCCAGCGAGACCAACGGTATTTTAGACACAAAAAATTTTACATATCGGGAAAGAAAATACTCCCCTCCCTAATGCGTTTTCTATAGAGCTTGCGTAATAACCGTTAAAACAAAAACTGCTGTTACGCTGGGCTTTAGTAAATTGTTCAAAGCACCCAAGAAGACATGGCCAATACCGTTGCTAAGGTTATAATGTACTCTTGGATAAAAGAGCTGACAATTAAACCAGAATGAACTGTAATGAATGAGACAGGCTTGCAGGGCATTGGGGGTATTACGAGTCGACGTTTCTGATAGTGTAATATAAAGTGTATATATTTATAAAGTGCCTTGGTATAAAGTGTTGTATATTTCTCAAACCGATTGTACCAGACAATAAATGACCACTGAATTTTGAAGGGAACATCTTGATGTGTGAAACCGTGAGACCGACCTAACCCGGAAAAAAAAACACGAGTCGGTTTTTGCCAGAAAAGGCTGTGCAATTTACGTAGGCGGCGGCTCAAATCACATAGTACAACGGGGTGAGAGTGAGAAAAAAAGAGATGGAGAGAAGGAGCGAGCAAGCAGGAACGCCACAAACTAGCTGTGTTTTTCGTGTTTTTTTAGTTTAACAGATTTAGTAATTGAGAGCAGTAGAGTAAACCAATTTTGCCGAAAGCAAGCAATTCGATTTGTACTAATGTTTTAATGTTTGACATGTTGTAATAGAATTTAGTAGTGTTTTTTCGTTAGAACGGGATTCAACTTTTTTATTGTTTTGTAGTTTGCATGTTCTTGCTTCATTATTATTGCTCTATTATCATTTATCACACAGCAGACGATACTTCAACTTCAACTCGAACGCCTACATTCGCCGTATAGTTACAGCAAACGGGAGATGTTGGATGAATAAAATAAATAGCTACATTTTAACAAGTAGAGAAAGTCTTGACAATTGATTTACTCCAAAATTAGCAATCAGCACCACATGGAAAAATGCAGATTAGCCTACTGTAAATACGCACACAGAGACATTCTTTTCTCTTTTTTTTTGCGCAGAACCCAACCAATTAGCATAAATTGTCAGCTCGAACCCGGCCCTACCCGACTGGCTTTTTCGGGCCCCGTTGGGCTCGGGCTGAAACTGAGAACTCTACCAGTGGGTCAGAAGTTGACACACTCTGTTAGTATTTGGTAGCATTGCCTTTAAATTGTTTAACTTGGGTCAAACATTTCGGGTAGCCTTCTACAAGCTTCTCACAATAAGTTGCTGAAATTTTGGCCCATTCCTCCTGACAGAACTGGTGTAACTGAGTCAGGTTTGTAGGCCTCCTTGCTCGCACGCGCTTTTTCAGTTCTGCCCACAAATTTTCGATTGGATTGAGGTCAGTACTTTGTGATGGCCACTCCAATACCTTGACTTTGTTGTCTTTAAGCCATTTTGCCACAACTTTGGAAGTATGCTCTGGGTCATTATCCATTTGGAAGAGCCATTTGCGACTAAGCTTTAACTTCCTGGCTGATGTCTTGAGATGTTGCTTCAATATATCCACATAATTTTCCTTCCTCATGATGCCATCTATTTCCCTCCTGCAGCAAAGCACCCCCACAACATGATGCTGCCACCCCCGTGCTTCACGGTTGGGATGGTGTTCTTCGGCTTGCAAGCCTCACCCTTTTTCCTCCAAACATAACGATGGTCATTATGGCCAAACAGTTAAATTTTTGTTTCATCAGACCAGAGGACATTTCTCCAAAAAGTAAGATCTTTGTCCCCATGTGCAGCTGCAAACTCTAGTCTGGCTTTTTTATGGCGGTTTTGGAGTAGTGGCTTCTTCCTTGCTGAGCAGCCTTTCAGGTTATGTCGATATAGGACTAGTTTTACTGTGGATATAGATACTTTTGTACCTGTTCCCTCCAGTATCTTCACAAGGTCCTTTGCTGTTGTTTTGGGATTGATTTGCACTTTTCACACTAAACCACGTTCATCTCTAGGATACAGAATGCGTCTCCTTCCTGAACGGTATGATGGCTGCGTGGTCCCATGGTGTTCATACTTGCGTACTATTGTTTGTACAGATGAACGTGGTATCTTCAGGCATTTGGAAATTGCTCCCAAGGATGAACCAGACTTGTGGAGGTCCACAAGTGATTTCTTGGCTGATTTCTTTTGATTTTCCCATGATGTCAAGCAAAGTGGCACTGAGTTTGAAGGTAGGCCTTAAAATACATCCACAGGTACACCTCCAATTGACTCAAATAATGTCAATTAGCCTATCAGAAGTTTCTAAAGCCATGACATAATTTTCTGAAATTTTCCAAGCTGTTTAAAGGCACAGTCGACAAGTGTATGTATGGGTTTGTGATTTCCACTAATAGTTTGAGCAAAATTATGGCGCCTGTGCCATTATTACTAGGTATCTGCGCAAAGGGGTTAAGCTATGTCAGAGGCTTCTTGGCAGCATCTGTCCTTAAAGTGATGGACAAGAGATTCTAAAAGGGATGTATCCACTACACACCCACCAAATATCTTCAAGAAAATGTCCATCGGTATTGAAGAATTTCTTCGTAATTCTCAATTACACTTTTGTTCATTGCCGGTACTTGCAATTACGTTTGAGAAATAAGAGGGTCTCGAATCGGTTCTGTGATGAAAGACAGTAGCTATGGCTTCTTTATTAGCATGATGTTTATGTCAGCTTCTAGTCTAACGTGCTCTACACAGTAAAATGGCACAACTTAAGTACAATCTCTAAACAAATGGGGGCTAGCCAGGAGGAAAGGCTGCATCATGTGAGAATTCACTCCATTACATTACAGGCATTTAGCAGACGCTCTTATCCAGAGCGACTTACACAACTTTTTTTAATTTATTTTTTTACATATTATCCATTTATACAGCTGGATATATACTGAAGCGATTCAGGTTAAGTACCTTGCTCAAGGGTGCAACGGCAGTGTCCTACCTGGGAACCTGCAACCTTTCGGTAACAAGGCCAGTTCCTTAACCATTATACTACACTCCTTCCCTGGTTCCATTTCCTAGCTAGATGACTCTTCACATATTATAAAATCTATTCACCCAGGGTTGCTTACCAATGGCTCTTGGCACCTAAGTCTCGGGGAAGAGCTTGCATTTGAAAGGGTACTTAACCCCTGGACTGAAACATAATGGGTGTGGGGACTTAAACAGATTATAACTCTGATATTACTATAAAAACCTGAAAATCCAACAGTATATTAATATTAGGGGTGTAACAGTACACAAAAGTCTCGGTTCGGTATGTTTTCGGTACAGCGGGAAAAAAATTGAATTTCATTTATTATGAAACTTGTAAACTGTGGCTAATTTGCCATAATTTCCTGAACAAAGGAAGGCACATATCGTTCTTAAAAGTTATGCCGTTTGTTCTTGCTTCTGCCCGGTCTGAATTAGTGGAGGCAGTTTAAATGCCATGGGGAGCTGGGTTTGCAGTCCACTCTGTTTTTCCTTGTATTAGTTCGCCATACTGATGAGGCTGGACTGTGCTAACCCTGCATTCGTTTATGGTCAGAGTTCTGATGTGGGAAATGCGTCGTTTCCGCGTCATTACCAACATCACTGCGTTCGCGTTGCACAACTGGGGATTTGGCGTCATGCACGCACTTCGCAGGGAAGTTTTGGCTTTGCTAGCAAATATAGCTGAAACAGCAGACAACTAAAACAATAACGTTTAGCATTCTGTATCGGTATGTTGGCCCAAGCATTTAGGGCTGCCCCCAAATAGCCGACTAAACCATTAGTTGATCAAAAGAACTTGGTTGACCAAATTTTTAATTGGTCGAATCGTCGCAGTGTGAAAAAGCAAGAGTGGAGCTATTCATTCCGGACGTGCGCCTTGTAACAAATAATTGGTGTCTATTAATTAAGGAATAGATCAGTTGTATAGAATGTCTGAGAAAAAATCTGAAGTATGCGAGCATTTCGAGCGGCTAAAGGACGACACCAAAAAAGTAAAATGTAAACTCTGCACGCAATAATTTGCCAATCATTCAGTCTGTCTGCAAAACGCGGAGCTCACTTCTCCCGAGCAACATCAACAAACTTGTGTTCCTCATGCATAATATGAGAAAACGGAGGAAAAACAGCAGTGAGTAGGCCTAATGTGATGAGGTTCGCTGGTTACAAGTATGCTAACGCACACTTTTGCATTGCTAATATAGATTATAATTAATCTTTCGTTTGGCCTGTTGTTGATATTTCTCTTAAGTGTTTCAGATTGCTGTGTTCATTTTATTTGTTTGTTTATATAATTTATAGCCTATTTATTTGCATTTTAAAAAGAAAATAAAAATTTTTCCTCATCTAGATTTGATAACCGTGAAGTTGTTAAATTAGCTACATTGTTTTTGCTCTTTCGTATCACCGGACAAAAGGCTGCTTTTTTATTTAGTTATTCACTATTTTTAAGTTGGGGGGTGTTATAAAGAGTGGAAATAAAAATAATGTTAAATGTCTCTTTGCTTGTTGTTACGACACATTAATTTACGGCTTTGTCGATGCTGTTAATACAGTGCTGGTCATAAGCAAACCGATGCCGTTAATAGGCAGCGCAGGCCAGCAAATCGCAGTCTGTGCTTGTAGATATAATTTATATTTTAAATGCTCATAATGACGGTTTTGTATTTCTCTGTAATATAGTAAACTTACTATAGATCGAATGGTAGTCAAACCATGTTCTGATGCTCAAAAATACATATTTAAATAATTAAATTAATATCATAAATGTGCAACGGTTAGTCGACTATGGGTTTGAACTGACGACTACAGGTCAACTAAGCAAATCTTTTGTCGGGACAGCCCTAAAAGCATTTCATGCTGAAAAACGAAGTTTTAAAAGCTAAAATTGTATAGAAATCATGTTTGTTTACTGTTCACAATGTGCGTCGCGGTTTGAGTTGCCATGATGATATGATGTCAAGGTCTTCCTACTCGGGGTTGTTGATTTCCCGATCCATGATTTCCGATATGGAACTCCTAGTTGGAAGGGCATTTTATTATATTTTCCCTAGTCAGATATTAGGATTCCTAGTTGTAAATGAAAAAAACGAATGCAGCATTAATTCAGTTGCTGTGCTCATGGGCTGAACTAAAAACTTCCGGCTCTTTGCGAAATGTATGTCTTCGGGGGGAACTGGGAGTTTTGAGTTTAAGTTCCGCACACAAAAAAAATAGTTCTGCATATGCGTGGTTAAAGCTAGACTATTCATTCAGCTCACAAAGCACACCGAACCGAAAGCCATGTACCGAACGGTACGAATACGTGTACCCAGGGCCGGCCCAAGCCTCCATGGGGCCCTAAGCAAAATTTGATTTTGGGGCCCTCTATTACTGCCAATAATACTGATTATTGATCATTCACACACCTACTATAAACCTATTCTACTTATTCTACTCTGTCATTACGAATACACTTGTAAAACTAAATGTGAGAACTTTTTTGTTGTAGTTAGATTGTAATCCACAGTGATTAATGCCATGGAAGCCAGATTTGCAAACTTGCAGAAAAATCTTTCAATTAATAACGCTATGTTTATTTACTCACATAAATTACTATGCTCTGCAGCAAACAATTGCAAACAACATACCTCAAACTATACGTTAACTAAGTTAATTCATTAACGTTAATGCAAAAACATATTGCTAGCAAACGCCACCGCGTTTGTAATTAACGTTAATTATTAAACATTTAATGTTACTATCAAACATTGTTATCAAAAACGTTTTTTTTTATGCCAAAAATCGACCCAGAATAATATACACACTGAGAATCAACTTATTCAAAGTATTATACAAACATACAAAACGTTAACTTGAATAGTAAGCTATCTAACCTACCAGTTAAAAGAGACATTTCTCTCGTTTTGAACTAACGTTAGCAAACTGTTAACTAATTATATGCTAACGTAATTTCAACTATAATTAGGGACTTTCCTAATTTGAGGAAACTTTGCAAAATCTCCTTGCCACCAAATGTTATACCAAGACATGCAAACATACCTTTATCTTGATGTTTTTTCTCCTCTTCTTCTTTCTTCCTTTTTCTTTTCTCTGCCCCTGAAGGGTATGTCCTTTTTTGCGACATGATTAGGCCTTTCACCTGCTATCTCCTGGAAGCGCACTGTTAACGTTTCTAGAGCGGAGCTCTGACCTCTGACCTCTGACCTCTGACCTCTGACATCTGACATTCTGACCTCTGACATTCTGACCTCTGACATTCTGACCTCTCACATTTGACACTCTGTTAACATAATACATATATATATATTTTTTTTTTTTGTACAATAACGTACATTTGATAATATATGAATCATCATCACTCACACATGGAAAAAAAAATTATTAATTACGTTTTTCTTTTTTTAAGTTAATTGCTCTTGGGGGCCCCCTGGTGGTCACGGGGCCCTAAGCAGCCGCTTAGTTCGCTTATGCCTTGGGCCGGCCCTGCGTGTACCTAATTAATACACATCTCCAAGTCAGCTAATAAACTCAGTCTTGAAAGGACTCAGGATTGTAGGGGTGTGGTCTAAATCCACGCCCTCAACCCGAGTGCCATCGACGTCATCCAGCCCTACATTTTTGAACCACAGAACTGTTCTTATACTGTTCTTGAACTGAAAATACAGTATAGCTGCTATCAGGAATGAATATCACATATGCAAGCTTGCAATCAAAGTAAGTTAAAGCTTCAGTAGGCAAGTATATATAGAAATATACAAGGCAAAAAGACTTTCCCCTTTTGCTCTCCTCCCTCCAATCTCTCTCCTAAGCCCCTCCCACCAAATGATGCTCCATTTCATGCACGGGGACAGGCAGGCAGGGAGGGGTTTATTCTACAGGGAGGATGGACAACTATTCTCAAGGGCAAAGGGAGTGGGGAACTGTCTTCACTCCGTGTTCCAGGCACCTACTGAGAGATTAGAGCAGCTATATGTTAAACAATTAACAGGACTTGTGTGCAATGGCTGCTTTTATGGTAGGTGTGGCTTCAATCAGCCCGATTCCCCCGCCCAGACCGACACCTTCCACACCCCTCCACCATCAGAATGTGGCCCGGCCCATTCGGCTACACAGACCCCCCTCCCCTCCCGGGAGAGAAAATCTGCGCAGGCATTCGTGGACCCGGGCCGGTGGACCACCCGGGAGCGAAACTGCTGCAAAGCCAGATACCACCGGGTGATCTTTGAATTGGTGTCCTTCATCCGATGTAGCCACTGGAGGGGTGCATGATCGGAATAGAGCGTAAATGTTTTGCCCAGGAGGTAATAACGGAGGGTGAGAGTGGCCCACTTGATGGCTAAGCACTGTTTTTCGATGGTACTGTAGCGGGCCTCTCTCGGAGAGAGCTTCCAGCTGATGTAAATAACTGGTTGCTCCTCCCCCTCCACCTCCTGGGACAGCACTGCCCCCAATCCCCTATCCGAGGCATCAGTTTGTAAAACAAAAGGCAAAGAGAAATCAGGGCTGATCAATAACGGGCCACCACACTGGAATACTATCTGCGATAGTAATTCGCCAGCCCCAAAAAAGACCTCACCTGGCTACTAACCAAAGTTAGTCAGTAAAAAGCAAATACCCATCGCTATATATTTCAAGGAACCTCGATTGGAGGAATGTGAAAGTGAAGATCTGGTTAGCTTAAACCAAAAGGAAACGGCAGCGGCTGGGGAAGGAACCAGTTGACTGCCACCTGCCCAATCAAGCAAGCTCGTGTTCAGCTATATTTTTCATGCCCGCTGTGGCAATGTTTTTATGTGTTCACTAAAGGTGCTGTCTTGTACAATAACAGGTTTTAATGTTTGTCACTTAGAGATATTGTAAGTAAAAAATGAAGTTTCTTTTGTTGGAACGTTATAGCTGATTATTTTCTGCCTGTGTGAGGGCATGCTATATTGCAGGATGCTTGACGCCGGTATGGGTTTTAAGTTTGCTGGTCTTGTTTTTCTCTCGACTTTGTTGTTTACATCTCAGCCAACCATTTTAATTGTTATTTACTCTTAATTAGGGCTAATAAGTTGTGCCTGTCACGAGTGGACGCACGCTTTAAAGAGAGGGGTTGCATTGTTGGTTTGGTTTTATGAGAAACCTGTGCTCTCCTTGTTGTGTACTTAGTTGTGCTTTAATATTGATTTAAAAAATTAAAATAAAACGTCCTCAGATGTGCTCCAATCTTGGCTACAAACCCCAGTTCCAAAAAAGTTGGGACAGTATGTAAAATGCACATAAAATCAGAAAGCAGTGATTTGTAAATTCTCTTTAACACATATTTAATTGAAAACAGTACAAAGAAAAGATATTTAAAGCTGCAGTTGGCAAGTTTGAAAATATACAAGGCATTGCCTTCTACCGGGAGGATCTTTAGCTTGAAGATAGTTGCCCTGTTTGGTAGCTACATAGCTAGCCCTGATTGGTTTTTGGAAGACCGGCTTGAGATCTTTTGACAGCCTAGTACAGAGCCCAGGACACTCACAGAAACAGGATTTTTTCTCAGAACACTTGATTTATTGATAGCTGCTGGAATGTAATGTAATTTCGCCAAAATTATATACAAAAAGTTTTGCCTACTGCAGCTTTAATTAGGGTGTTAGGGACCAATTTTAAAGATGGCTTCTGCTGGTACTATTGATATATAATGTTATAGAACATATTCTCAGAAGCACAAAGCAATTTGTTTCAGGAAGATAGGACCTACCATTGCTGAGATACAGCACATTTTGTGAACCGAGATGGGGTCAAAAAGGTTGCGCACCTCACTGCAGATGTCAATGGGACACCAGTGTTCCGGAATGGCACCAAATGGCACTTTTTTTTACCACAACTTTTTACATACTTTCCTTCATAGCTTAAGATAGGTTGGTCACATTTTAATAAAATTTTCAGGGATGATTGAGGCTATTATGCTTGACATTAAAAAAAATGTATTTTCTGAAAATATTATGCTTATTAAATGAATACTATGTGAATATGTGGGTTAATCTATGATTTATGTAAAAAAATACATTTGTTATAAGTAACATTGCTCCATTTGTGCTGAACATTTGTAGTAATATGTGATGAGATCATAAGTATTTATGATTTTAATACGTACAAATTATGAAATATATTTATATAATAATAGGCGAAACATAGTATTATGAGTTATGAGACGTTTATCATCATGTAGCCTTTTTAAATGTTTTTTTTTTAAATGAGTTATAATCAAAGATGAGATGTTCAAAAGAACAGCTAAGGGCTAAGCCTATTCAATAATCATATAGGCCTACTGTCATTAGGCTATATTAGCCTCTTGCTGCCAAACGCCCCCAAGCGGTAACGCGGGAGTTACGGAAATTATTAAATTATACATTTCATTAATTTAATAATATATAATAAACTGCTCACCTCAATATTTTGATTAAATATCCTTAAAATATATCCATTCCTTCTGGGAAAGTGGTTTTCAAGCCCAAAACGTTAAAGCTTCGTAAATTACGTTGGAAACAACGACCTAATTCGCAAACATGTATTGCAGCATGATGTCACACCATAAACAATGTGCTGGTAAACTGTTCTGCTGAATTGTATTTCACAAAACTTTGGTTTGAAAAATCGTTGTACCTTTAGACTTCAAGAAAAAATACTTTAAAACTTTCATATGGCTGTACATGATTTTTTTCACATTTTAAACCGACTTGTGCTTTTCTGCACTTCATTATGAGTAGTCCGGCTGTGTTCAGTTTGGTGTTGTGAAACTCAGCCAGTTTCTGGAGTACCAATCCCGTGGCTTAGTATATTTTAGCCAAAGGGGTTTTGTACTTTATTGCACAGTTATATGCAAAACCGTCATCAATTGGGTGTATTTCTTTGACTGATAGCACAATAGGCCTATCTGAAGTGGGAAAAACTTGCATCGACCCGCCTCCACTACGCATGTTATTTGCTTTCCATTGGGTTTTTAAACAGTCTGTCAAATATTCCAGCCAATAGCAAATACTCTTATCTTTCAGACAAGCCCTCATTCAACACAAAGCCCTCAGAACTCAAGTCGATCCAGCTGCGCGTAAGAGGAGGAGGTGTCCAAGCGTAATGTTCGTACCAAGATGGTGCAGAGTATTTTTAGCTTGTAGCAGCTAGCTACATCCCATTTAGCAAAGTATGATTCATTAGGTAACGGTGGCTGTTCATTTTTTTACTTTACAGTCTCTTTCATACAGTTTTTGGTTAGTTATGTCTAGGTTATTCAGGCGTTTCTCCGTGCAGCAGGTCCTAGCCCGAAGATGTTTTTGATGCCAACTTTGGTAACCGAAATGGTTCACCTGAGAAAAAGCTCTGTAGAATTTGAATGGTTTGAGATATTGACACCATATTTATTGAGGAATCACAAAGAGGAGTTATTTCCTCCATAGCTCTTGTAGCTCATCAGGTAAAAAATCAGAAATTTGAATGTAGGTACCCGTTTTTTAGTTTTTTCACAATTTCTGTACATAAATTGTTGTAATTAAGTAGCAAAAAGTGTATGTATATGAATTATGACTGCTTAGTCATAAT
This sequence comes from Synaphobranchus kaupii, assembly GCA_029718625.1. Lineage (NCBI taxonomy): Eukaryota > Metazoa > Chordata > Actinopteri > Anguilliformes > Synaphobranchidae > Synaphobranchus > Synaphobranchus kaupii. The sequence continues at coordinate 25,833,547 of CM056382.1, read as the reverse complement.
AGTGTAGTTCTCTGTTTTAATAAAAGCTATGAACCATATTTGTAGCCTTTACAATTTTTGAGATAAACAGCTTTGTTGGTCACTAGTAAAAACAGGTGAGAATTGGTATATTTTGCCTTTGCTTTAAGAGGTTAATAATAGGCCGCCGCGGTGGCATAGCGGACAAAGGCACAGACTTTTTAGTCTGTGCAGTTGCGCCCCGAGGATCGGGGGTTCGATCCCCGGTCCAGCCAGTTCCGAGCATGGCCGGTAGCTGAGGGAGCGGCAATTGGCAGCTGCTCCCGGCGGGAGGGACTCGGAGGGAGAGTTGTTGCGCGCAAGTGCGGCCCTGGGCAAGTTGGAATCACGGTCAGGTTTGGAGGGGCCGCGTCCTGGAGAGGGCGGGGCGTCCTCTCTCCTACTACCGACTGACAGGGCTCGTGGCGGCGATTCTCTAGCGGTTGCTACACACGGGGATAATTGATAGAATAGGGGTTCAATTGGCTACTAAATTGGGAGAAAATGGGGAAAAATCAGAAATAAAATATTTAAAAAATAAAATAAGAGGTTAATAATAGAAGGTACGACGACTCAATGAATAGGCTTAGTCCTTAGCTGTACTAAATACATTTTAAATGTTAAGGCTAAAATAAGATTCCAGACATTGTAAAGTTAAAATAGCCAAAGCAGTTTACTGTTTATAATAATTATGATTGCTAATGAACAAACTCAGTGTGTAGCCTATCGTCTCATCTCTCATTTTTCAATTTCAATGTCTCCAATTTGTAAGTCTACAGAGGGAATTCCCATTCATGAACAACATTGTATTTTATTTTGTATAGTTCAGGGGGTTTGCTCTTTTTTTGGACATCTGGAGCACAGTGCCAGCCTACCACACGTTAACGGTACACTCCGCCGCAAACTGCTGCTTGCGCTGGGGCTTCGCTTCGCTGACAGCTCGCTTCTATCACTCAATGTGTTTGCTATCGCTTCCTATCACCACAAAATCCCAGAGCGCATTACAGATTTGGATCAACCACCAACAACCTATATATCAAAATTTTGCTTAGAACTTGCAGTTTTTAACTACCTATGTTGTGAATACATATCAAAAAAAAAATCTTCTCATAACATTTAATTGAAATGGTTCTTCGCTTGTGTTTCAGTCAATATTAATTTTCTGCTTTCTCAACACACTTGTGGAGTTAGGGCTGGGTCTTGGCTAGGTGAGATCACTTGAATCCAGGCCAGGTTTTAACAATACAGTTTGCGAAAGCCCTTTGTGACCACACCAGGTTTTGTGACTAGCACTAAAAAGTGGAAACCCACGGAACCGAATATGATCTATACACATTACTAAAACAGAAATTCATAAAATAATACAAAACTTTAAAAAAAAAAATATATAAGTATATTTTAATGTTTATATGTAACAACTTTACTGTTATATATTTGGTACAGAGTTAATTTTATATTTGTACTAATGTGTTATTTTGTAGAATTTTTCCTAGCATCCACATTGTGTCACGTGCCCTAACACCCTAATTTAATGTTTTACCTTATCAACTTGAATAAAAACTTTGAAGCATCTAAACCACAATTACAAAAGCATCTACACAGGTGATTCCTATTAATTTGAATGCTAATTAGCAGCATGTGTCTGCCTAAAAGAGGCCTTACTAGCAGCAAAGGGGCCACATAGTTGGTGCCTGAATTGCAGGTGTGTGAGTCATAAAAACAGCAAGATTATTTAAGGTGGCAAGGGGAACAGTGTCAAAACTTACGACAACATCTGCCCAACACCAAAAAACAGCATCAGCAAAAAAGAACTGTTGCAACAAGTCAAAGCTCTCCGACAGGGACAGATGGTCACTTGGTAGGATAGTTGCTAATAACCACAGAACTACAGCTCAAAATGGAATTGAATCAATCCATATCTGAACCAGTCCCAATAAAATCAGTACGTCGTGAGCATCACAAAGCTGGTATTTACAGCAGGGCCGCCATTCGGAAAACGAATTGACCATTCAGAGAAATGGTCTCTGATAACTTTCAGTCTGGCTTTCAACAACATCACAGCACTGAAGCTGCTCTTATGAAGGTGCTAAATTAAATTAATCTAAATTCTGATACAGGCAAAATATCAATTCTGTTCCTATTGAATCTTAGTGCGGCCTCTGACACTATTGACCACACAATACTTCTAGATAGATTGGAAAACTGGATAGGACTCACTGGAACGGTCCTCAGTTGGTTCAAGTCATACTTAGAAGACTGGGGCTATTTTGTCGCCACTGGTAACCATGAGTCCAGGCGGTCCACCATGACATGCAGGGTCCCCCAAGGCTCGATCTTGGAGCCCCTCTTATTCAAAGTCTACATGCTCCCATTAGGCCAAATCTTGCAAGACAAAATGATTGCTTACCATAGTTCTGCAGATGATACCCAGATCTACCCAGCTCTCACCAAATGATTACAGTGAAGTAGACCCTACAGCTTTTAAATAGTTGGATGCAGCACAATTTTCTTAAATTAAATAAAGACAAAACTGAGATAATTTTATTTGGCGCCAAAGAGGGAAGACTCAAAATTGGTGCTCACCTTGTCTCCAGGGACCTAATGGCTACAAACCAAGTCAGAAGTGTGGATTCAGATCTTGGCTTCATCAGCCACATCAAAGCAGTGACAAAGTCAGCATTTTATCATCTTAAAAATATTGCAAGAATCTATTTCCAAGCAAGACTTTCTGAAACTTATTCATGCATTTGTCTCCAGCAGGGTGGACTACTGCAATAGTCTCTTTTCTGGTCTTCCCAAAAAGACCATTAGACAACTGCAGCTTATTCAGAATGCTGCGGCTAGAATCCTAACTAAAAGAAGGACTAAAAGAACAGAACACATTATCCCAATTCTCAGATCATCATACAGTGGCTTCCAGTTCGCTATAGAATTCATTTAAAAATAATACTGCTTGTCTATAAAGCTCTCAATAGCTCAGGGCCTAAGTACATATCTGTCATGCTTGAAGAGTATAAACCTAATAGGCTTCTTAGATCAGCAGAGACATCTCTACTGCTGCTAGTACATAGAGTTAGAACCAAACATGGTGAAGCAGCCTTTTGCTATTATGCTACCCACAGCTGGAACCAACTTCCAGAAGACCTCAGATGTGCTATACTTGGCTACATTTACAAACCCCAATTCCAAAAAAGTTGGGACAGTATGTAAAATGCAGTAAAAACAGAAAGCAGTGATTTCTAAATTCTATTTTACATATATTTAATTGAAAACAGTACAAAGAAAAGATATATAATGTTTCACCTTATCAACTTTATTGGTTTTTGTAAATATACGCTAAATCCAAATTTGATGCCTGCAACAAAAAAGTTGGACCAGGGGCAAAAAAAAAAAACACCTGTTTGGAACATTCCACAGGTAAACAGGTGATGCTATCATGACTGGGTATAAAAGGATATCAAAAGACTCTTGATATTTTATTTTCAGGTACTCTTACAAGCGACACTATAACCTCTCTGCATTTGAATGGATCTCTACGGAAATTGGGGGGTGGGACTAGATTAAGCTGTAAATTACGCAGGAATAGTATGGAACCCATGGTTGACTAAATGGCTGTAAATCATCAAGGGTCTGAGGTATCAAACGAGCCTCAAACCATCACTCTGCTGCCAGATATGCAGTAGATATGGATGGGTCACTTTAAGGGTTGTTTCCCCTGACTCATTTTCCTATTTCCTATATAATGTTATTTCATATACTTGCGTAGCAGAATACAGTATGTACAGCAGCAGGATAGGAAGACATTTCACGGCACAAACGGACACACTTTCTATCATATGAAAAATGAGCCTCCCTGAGGTGATTGTTGAAGGCATTAAAGCTGCTTGTTTTGTTTTCCTCTTTCTGTCTGTCAATTTTTCTCTCAGCTGGGACGCCAGAGGACAAGATGAGGCTGTTCCTAATTTATTACATCACATCCCAGCAGCCCCCCCCAGAGGTGAGGAAGAGCAGTATTTTAAAGGAAACAAAATGTAGTTAAAAAAATCTTTATATCATGTCATAAAAAAACAGGACATTTGGCATTTTAACTTGAATTTTTGACCTTTAGAAGGAAAGTACATATTGAATTTTCTGAGAGAACACCGGGTGGATTCCCCAAATTAATCAACGAGGATTGATATAGATCTTCCGTACATTACAGGGTATGCGGTAATTCGCCCGTCAATATCCGTTTTAGCACTAATTACCAAACCACGTGGCAGATCAACTGATCTCATCAATATCTCGCCATAAAACAAATATGGGAAAGATTTGTTCAGACGTTTTCATATAGTGAAGTACTTCCATTTGCTTACTTTGCATTAAGATTTAGACTTTTTTTCCCAACAACCTAGCTCCAATTATACGACTGTAATCGCTAATGTAGACATAGCATTTATTTTTACAGTTTATTGTACAGCCCGGACGCTCTACGTTTGAATGTGGGTAACTGACTGACTGACTGGCTGGCTGGTTGGTTGACTGGCTGCCTGATCCCCAAATGTTGAAAAGCGCATGCGTAAATTTCAAGTAATTACGGGAAAAAGCTTGCGGTCTAACTCCCCATCCCCTTTTACTAGTAAAAGTTGTAGCACCCAAAAATCATGAATTAACAACTGTGGATATGTTTAAAGATGCAGGTCAACTGGCTGAAATGTATAATCTTTCTCGTAGTCGTTATCGCCAAGTCAATATTTAACCAGCGGGAAGGGGACTTCATTAGGGCGCCAAGCACCGCAGGTGCAGGAACCCTATTGGTTTTGTTCAGATTATTTTTATTAGGGGACTGAGCAGCACAGCAGCTGGTCCTCTATTGTTTTTGTTCAGATTCTTTTTATTTATTTTTTTTCCCCTTTGACCTAAAATTCCTGTGAGCTGGTTTGGCCTCAAATCACCACACAGAATTAATGTACAATGCCACACATCCACACAATAAAGCCCCAAACTTGGGGCTTTATTTTTTCTCCTTCTTATTCTTCTTCTTTTTCCTGCCTTCATACCCTCAAAGAATAATTATCCCCATTGGGTAACTACCTTTAATCCGCCAATGAGAAGGTCTGTTTAAAATTGCCTCGTCTCAAAGTACAAAGTGCCTGTAGCTTAGTGGTTAAGGCGTTGTGCTACCATGTAGCAGGTTGGCAGTGCGATCCCCACCTGTTCCAAACATTTATTTTTGACGCACACAATGTGCACGTTATGCTCAGAATGTTTTTTTTAACATAAAATAACTTATTTTTATTGCAAAGGCTAAGAAATTTCACAATATTAACTGTTGACTGTTTGAATTAAGTCAGTCAGCCAACACGATATCATACCGCAACACAAAAGTCTTATTTGGCCCAGTCATTTCCATTAGACTGCTTTGGCCTAGTTGTTAAAATTTTGGCTTTCCATGCGTGAGGTCAGTGGTTCGATTTCTGCTTGTTACCAAAGCCTGAATAAATTTTTGACAAAACGATTGTGCAAATGCTATACTTCTTTTAAAGGGGACATGAAGCACTTGGTAAAGTGGCTGTGGTTCGTTAGCTTTTTACCTTACATTAGATATGACCGTGCGTTCAAATCTCAAACCGACCCATATTTGCTGGAAAAATAAGTTGAAATTCGCTTTTTTCCCACTAGGGCGCAGCCATCTTGGACCAACTGCGGTCGTGACGTCACTAGGTTGGTCGGCCTCAGCTGCTCAATGTATTCCTATGGGAAAATAGCTGACTTTGTGAGCTCAACGATGTATCGTGAGCAAAAAATAAAACAAAAAACGCACAGACGGTCTTTTTCTATTGCCCCAAGATGCTCAAATGAGTATTACCGAACAAAACTTAATTTAAAACTTAATTTCCACAAACTGCTTCTGACCCGTTCTGACCATAGCCTACTGCTGTGACCTGACGAGCCGGCAACTGCAGCGCCGCTGCATTGCCTTGATAAACGGTTTGCGAGCTAAAGTCGTGTCTAGCTAATATTGCCTATATAAAATAAGCGTTAGCTTGTGATGCTTGGTCGCGGTAGGTATATATTTGCAGGCTGTTAACTAATATAGCAAGGCAATGCAGCGGCCCTGCAGTTGCCGGCTGGCCACAGCATTAATATGGTCAGAAGCAGTTCGTGGAAATTAAGTTTGAAATTAAGCTTTATTCGGTAATACTCATTTGAGCATCTTGGGGCAATAGAAAAAGACCGTCTGTGCGTTTTTTGTTTTATTTTTTGCTCACGATACATCGTTGAGCTCACTGAAAGTCAGCTATTTTCCCATAGGAATACATTGAGCAGCTGAGGCCGACCAATCTAGTGACGTCACGACCGCAGTTGGTCCAAGATGGCTGCGCCCTAGTGGGAAAAAAGCGAATTTCAACTTCTTTTTCCAGCAAATACGGGTCGGTTTGAGATTTGAACGCACGGTCATATCTAATTTAAGGTAAAAAGCTAACGAACCAGAGCCACTTTACCGAGTGCTTCATGTCCCCTTTAATGTTCTTTTTACATGAACAAACATCTTTTTATTGCAAAGGTTAAGAAATTTAACAGTATTAACTGTTTACTGTTTCACTTGTACTTTGAAGATGTGAAAGGCTGTCGACATGGCCCAGTAGCCTACAATACTCACTACCAATGGAAGATTTACCTCAGGTCATGTTTACACAGTAGGCAATGGGAACAAATATTTGTCAGACACAGAAAATAAAGTCCCCACGCAAAATATGATCTGGTTTAGAGCATGTTGTTGCAGTGATGTACAACAATCTATTCATAACTGTGCCATTGGCTACATGTTTTTTTAACAAACATTTGTTTTCAAACCTGGTCACGAGGCTCAATCTCACACAAAATCCGACAAAAAACATCCGTCTATGTGGCCTACCTTTGTTGTGGTGTTGCAATTAATTTTGTTTATTTAACCTTTATTTAACTAGGGTAAACCACATTGAGATTAAAATCTCTTTTACAAGAGGGCCCCTGGCCAAGAAAGACAACACACAAAAACAACAATTAAACATCAAAACACCAAAAACATTCACAGCATGGAGTTTAACGACTAATAACAAATAAATAAATAAGCGCTCAGCCACATGAGCACTCATACTCAAACAGTTCATCAATTTTACACTTAAAATTCGACATTGGAATAAAACATTTAAGCTTTAAATGTTTTTGTAAGTCATTCCAGGGTGATGGAGCATTATAGCCAAAGGCTGCCATATCAAATTCTGACCTTACCTGTGGGACTTGAAAATTAATAAGATTATTATAACGTAAACTGTACCCAGGGCTTTCCCTAAACAATGGTATAGGGGCGCAGCGCCTCTATGACAACACGCCAGCGCCACCATGTGTTTATTTATTTATTTTTCCCACCATTCTTGCCGCAACTGCGAATACGTAGAAAGTGGAAAGACACGCACATCCAAATAAACTGAGGTGCTGAACTGAGTAAATAAAGGAATAAAGTTCCCAACACTGATTAATGGACCCGAGGATAACCCCACGATTGCTAGCTGTAACGTTAGCATCACCGTCGGCGTTACTAGCAGCAGCAGCACTCGGGAGTTTCAGTTTGTCACATACAGTGAGACTATGGAGGCTGACAAAGGAAAGAGGCTGTCAAAGTTCACAAGGTGAGTAATATTTTCTAGCTATCTAGCTAAATATTATAGGCAGACGGATATATATTATAGGCAGATTTGTTTTGCGATGTTGAATGTTTCCCTATGCGCGTTTCACTATCATTAGGATGGTTTCGCGCCGTTAGGAAAGGTTAGTGTCCTTGATCACCAACAAGACAACGCATTTGGCTCCACTATCTCAATGGAGGGGTGTAGTTCAATGATCAAAAAAACTTCAAAATGCGGAAAATAAAATGTATGAATACAAACCTATGTGGTTTGCTTTACTAAACTATCTTATGGACGAAATTAGTGGAGTTGCCTAGGTTCAATAGGTTGTCTTTTACTGTATTGGATTTTTGTATAGCCCTGGTTAGTTTACTTTTTTTGCCATGTCAGATATAATTGAATAATATTTTCTTTCCATTGAAACTATATATTTTTATTTTATTTGTAGCTCTAACAACCACAGGGTAGGTTGGGATCCACCATGGAAACAGGAGTTCCCATGGCTGTTGGAGACCAGTGACAAGTCCGGCAGTGTGGTGGGGATGCTCTGTAGGGTATGCAAATCCCACCAACAAAAGCAGCGTAATGGGGAGCATTGCTGGTCAAAGGATCCTGTCTACCTGTTTTCGTGTTCAATGTAAAACTATTGTGCAACCTTATACACTGTACTTAAATAACTTATTTGGAACTTACCCTTGTGTTTGCTATTTTATTGAAATTATGTTTTTAAGTTGCAGGAAATTAGAGCAAATGGCTTTCTTTACTGCAACTTTTTTTGCCTCCCGGACGGGGGGCATAGCCCCCCTCCGGACCACCACCTAGTCACAACACAGCACCATCTTCTTCGAAAATCCTGGGGAAACCCCTGTGTACCGTTTATTGTTTGACTGGATGAAAACGGACAGATATAAGGGAAGCAAAACAGTAACAGCTTTGTATACAAAGGTACTCCAATCAATTTGCCTTCGTATGAAAAGTGGAGGCAGAATGGTAAATGGAATCTAAAGACTGTAAATCTGCCTTTGGAGCATTCATATACAGAATGTCACCGTAATCCAGGACAGGCAAGAATGTGGCTTGAACACGCTCCCTTCTTACCTGCCAAGTGAAGCAGGACCTGTTTCTAAAGAAACCCAGCTTTAGCTTCAGCTTCTTCATCAGTTGTTGAATATTAAGTTTAAAAAAGAGATTTTCATCCAACAAAAAACCCAGATACTTATATGATGACACAATTTATATTGCTTTGCCCTGTAGGGTGCAAATTTCTGGGAGTGACATCCTCCTCGTTGCCCTTTTTGAAAAAAGCATACATTTCGTCTTTTGGTCGTTAAGGACTAATTTCAACTGAATAAGATTTTGTTGTAATGACTAAAATGCTTTCTGCAACTTTCAGAGAGCTTCTGTGGGAGATAAATGATAGTGTTATCTGTATATAAATGCTTTTCCGCATCATCAACATTATTACAGATATCATTTATATATAAAGTAAACAACAAGGGCCAAAGAATGGAACCCTCAGGAACCCCGGGTTTAACAGTAACCTTCTCCGACAGAAAACCCTCAGAAAGTACACACTGTGATCTATCATGTAAATAATTTCTGAACCAGCCCACTGCCCTATCAGACAAGCCAATGGAGCTGAAACGGTTCAATAAGATGGTATGATCAACCGTATCAAAAGCTTTTTATAAGTCGATGAAGAGAGCTGCACAGGATTTTCTACAGTCAAGAACTTTGATTGCTCAAAACAGCATTACTGTTAAAAGAATTGATCACTAATCATGGACTCAAAGACTTTAGCCAGGACAGAGAGTTTTGAGATGGGGCGATAATTATCCAATTGAGCTGGATCACCCCCTTTCAGCAAAGGCTGAACTAAAACTGTTTTCCAAGTTTCAGGGATAATGTTTTGCTCCAATGACAAACTAAAAATGTACGTTAGTGGATCAGCAATAATATTTGCAGCAAGTCTCAGAAGGGATGGGTCAAGGTCATCAAGCCCAGCAGACTTTCGTGGATTGATATTTATAATGGCTGAAAGGACATTGTTTTGTGTGAATGGCATGAAGCTAAAATTGCCTTCCCTTAGTCTAGCACAAGGTTCAGACACATTTAACATCAAAGGATTTGACACAGCATTAAAGAGTAAGCCAGAGGACATAAAATGCTAATTAAAACAGTTAACCATTTTCTCTATCTGTTATTGCCTGTGCGTTCACTACTGTTTGTTTTGGGAGATGGCTGGATGATGGGGTAGAGGACAGTGACTTGATTGTTTTCCAAAATTTGATAGGGTTGTTGACATTTTTAGTTGTTTCATTAAGGTAAAACTGAGATTTGGCTTTGCGAACAAGGGTCGTACACTTGTTTCTTAAACATCGAAACGCAGACAAGTCCACTGTTGCAATGACTACAATGACTAAACCCCTCAGTCCGTATATAGCCATGTATGTTTCAATCACCACCATCTTGAATTGGGGACCATTTTGGATTTTGTTGGTTATATGTTACTTTTCCCACTTTCATCTGGTTCATTGAAATTAAACTGGGCACACTGATGGAAGGTAGTTCCCAAGCACAATTGACTCAATTTGTTGCGGATTGGCCATATCATGGTGCGACAGTAGTCTTTTGAATTACCAAGAATTATAAATTGATAAATCCTGCTGTGTTTGACTCAGGGACCTGAACTTAATGTTAAAATATCCTGTTTTGCACAGACAATAAACATGGCTGAAGGATTCATTAGCCTGCCATGATGGATTTGCCACCATTTTGAATAAATTACAAAACAGTTCAAATCTATCTGCTCCAAGATGCTTTGGCTGATTTGCACCAAATTTGCTATTTAGCATCTACTCACAATTAAATTATTTTTAAGGAATTTACTAAATATCACTTTTTTTCTTGACATTTGATACAAGCTAGGCTGACTAAGCACTTCATGATGAACATGCATATGCATGTTTGTTGCATTAGCATATGTATTTGTGGCTTTGTGCACTTGGCCCCCTTAATTGCCTCCTGCAGCTTTATTTAGGGGGCCAAGCACCGCAGGCGCTGGAACCCTATTGTTTTCGTTCCGTTGATTTTTATTATTATTATTATTTGTCTGCCCTAAAAGTGTTTGCCCAGCAAAAACTGTACATGCTAGATCAAGCAGATTTGGTACATAGGTACCCAATGTTACATCCCAAAATCCACCTGTTGCAATAACCAGGTGTACAGTAGTGTAGCCACTTAAACACAAACCACAACCTCAAAGACAAAGCCAGTCAAGCGTGAACTGATTTAAAAGACAAAATGTCTAATAACACAAACACATATGGTAGAAACTAACTTAGCTATTCAGTTAACTTAAGAGTTCGACAATATTTACAGATAAGCAATACAGGTTGCATGCTCTCACCAGGCAGCAAGTGTCCAAAATCAGACCCACGTCCAGATGGCAAAGGGGTCTTCTCTACCTGGTCTAGCGAGAATGCAGCTTCGATGTCATTCAGCAGCAATCAATCCAATCACGGGCAATTACTGTAGTCTGTTAACCGAAGTTAGCTCAAAACTCAGTATAACGTTGCATGCAGCATCGTGAAGGTGCATCAGGTTGCTCAAACTCCCGTGATGCAGACGGAGACGAGATGTATGTAGTCTCGCATCTTTCAACTCCACTGCTCCACGCTAAGAAAATCATGTTCACGTATAGAAACAATAATATTTGTTAAAAAAAACGTTGTAGGCTAGTACAAATAATTTTTCCTTGCTTACTGTAGCTACAATATACAGTACCTGATGCACTTTCGATTTAGAAGACAGCTCATATTTTTTCTACAAAATCTGTCGTATAAATATGTTTAGGAGACCAAGTACTTACCAGTATATTCAGCTACAGCTGTTTTCGGATTAACCCTGAAGAGTTTATCTTGTTACATTTCACCAAAGTTCCGTACAGTCAACATTTCCACAGCGACCATCTATCGCACTTAGGGCTAAAATACGTTGCTGTTATTGTGTAGAAACACACACGCTTTTGTACATTTAAAAAAAAAAACGTATTTAAATACATTATGTTAGTTAATTATGCAATAGCCTAGTAAAAGTAACGTGAAGAAAAATAAATAAATCTTTACCAAGGCTGTAACCAGGGAATTCCTGCATCAAAGCCAGGCACAGTAAACAGAAGGCCATAACGGAGCTGCACATAGGCTATGCCTATGTCCAGTAGGCTACAGCTTAAGTGTAGGCTATATTTTTTCAGTCGTTTGGTCTTCGTGGTACCAACCGTACCATACAGGTGTGGTTTAGTTTTCTGTACTGCAATGGACCTATAATAAGGCATTTTGACTCGCTTCATAGTAGGCCTAGTAGTTTCCTTTACACTCTGTAGTAGGTTTGTTTTCATGAGCAGCTGACTGGCGTTCAAATTTCTCTGGCAAAGCTATTTCCCAGAGATCGTTGCATGAGAAAAGACAAATACTACTGCCAAAGGAGGTAGCCTACCACAAATAATCATTATTTATGCTATATTATTATTATATAGTTTGCAATAGACATTGTCTGCAGAAGTAGACTATGATATGCTCGGAGGCTATTATAATTTTTTAAAAGTGACTAACCATGAAACAGATGTCTTTGCCGAATTGATGGTATATAAACCCGAACCCGTTTTGTAGGTTATATTATCGAAAATTCTTAATTTTCATAGTAGTGATTTTATGGTCAAATTGTGTTGTGTGTGAAAAGGATGAACTGAACAGAGCTGAAGTGAAGAAATGAATGAAGACATAATAAATAAATGTTGGCCGAGGCGAGCGTTGAAGGTTCGGTTTCCACGGTGAGTCAGACATGACCGCAAGAGCACAGCAGGCTCCACACAGACAAATTTTTGTCTGCATTTGTGTGAGATTAAAACATGTAGCCAATGGCACAGTTATTTATATAATTTTCTTTTACATTAATGCAACAAAGCAATGTTAACCTGATGATATTCTCCGTTAAAACTTTTTTCTTTGCTTGACAAATGGCCATATTACCTGTTCCCATAACGTTACCTATTGCATAACTGCCGCGGTGTCCAGTGACTGAGTTGTTTAACTAACAGGCTACAAGTGAACAGTTAATATTGTGAACATGTCTTTGCCTTTGCAATAAAAAACATTATTGTATGAGAGAACCAGAACATGTGCACACTGTTTTAGTCCAAAATGAAATGACACTTTAGTATCAGGCGGGGATCGAACCAAAGTCTCTCGCATGGTAAGCATTGATGCTTACCACTATACCAAAGCCTGTTGGTACAGTCATGTGATATAGGCTATAGGCCATTTGTCAATGACATTTGTTTCCATACTGCGTAACGTTACCTGAAGTGGTGTCGTCTGACTTTCACCGTTTCGCTGTAGTACAAGTGAAACTTTGAACAGTTAGGCTAATATTGGAAACGTCTTTTGCCTTTGCAATAAAAATATGTTCGTTAATATGAAAATAAGTCTAATAAACGAAAAGTATAACAGTTGTACATTGTTTTTGTCGAAAATAAACTTGCGCCCTATTGGGCTCGAACCCCAAATCCTCTGTGTGAGACAGCAACTAACCAGTAGGCCACAGTTGCTTCATGGAAAACACCACGCCATATAGCCATTTTGTCTGTGATTCTGTGATGTGTCCACAGTAGTTTGAAGCGTTTTTATTGGTCGATAAGCTTGGGAGAGCAGGTATGCGATGTTGTTATACAATGGGGAGAATTATTATTTGAGGGTACGGCAGGAAAAATGGGAAGAAGAATGAGGAGGAGGAGGAGAAGGAGAAAGAGAAAAAGAAGAAACCAAGTTTTTGGTTTTATTGTGTGGATGTGTGAAGTTGTATCTCAATGCTGTGTGCGGTTACATGAGGTCGGAACATACAGAAGTTAATATTTTTAAGGGCTGAGAGTCTGTGGTCATTGTGGTTACTTCTGTAGGAAACCCTGAAAAGTGCCAAACTCTTGGTGCTGTATAGGTATGGGGCATGCCCCGCCAAGCCATAACTTGGCGGATGGCATACCTGCCATCCAAATATAAATTAAGTTTCTACATGAAAAACAATGGCTGCGCAGCAAGCCGATAAAAACCAATGTGGGCGTAGCTTATCACAAAAATGTAAATAACTTTTGAACGCAATGTCTGATCTTGACAAAACTTGCCATGTGTTTTCACTTCATCAATCCAAGGACATATGTATAATATAGTTTGGTTTTGTCAATACGTGGCACTATTGCAGGGTAAATTGTGAAAATGCCCTTAACTCATGAACCAAATGACCGAATAACTTGCACAGTTACTCTGCACAGTCCCGGTCAAAGTTACAGACAGGCCATAGATGAACCTTCAAAAAATAAGGCCGCCATCAGCCAATCAAATTTGAGCACTCATTAGACAGACTTCATGAGGTCCAATCAACTTGAAAGCACTTTGAGTTTGAAAGTATACAATGACAATGAGTTTGAAGTCCAGACCGTCATCTTCAATTTAAGGGTATTTTCATCCATATCGGTTGAACCATTTCGAAATTATAGAGTGATGGTTTAAGGCTTGTTTGATACGTCAGACCCTTGATGACTTACAGCCATTTTACCAATCATGTATTCCATGCTGTTCCAGCATAATTTACAGCTAAATCTAGTCCCAGCCCCCAATTCCCATAGAGATCCATTCAAATGCAGAGATGTTATAGTATCGCTTGTAATAGTACCAGAAAATAATATATCAAGAGTCTTTTGATATTGCTGGGTCACAGACATCAGGAAGTCATGGCATACAAAGGATATGTGACCAAATATTAAAAAGTATTACTATATTCTACATTATGTTAAACTGTCCAATATTTTTGATGCCTGAAAATGGGGGGGGACTATGTACAAAAGGTTCTATAATTTCTAAACAGTTCATCCGATATGGATGAAAATACCCTCAAATTAAAGCTTCAACCTCATTGTATCCTTTAAAAGTGCTAGAGTACAGAACCAAAATAACAAAAAATGTCACTGTCCAATTAATTATTATCAGTTTTTTATTATTATATATAATCCAACTAGTTGGCATGTACTAGGCGATAACATTTGGTGAGAATCTATCAATAGGGGGTGCTACAGTAATTAATCAAACCTTTGAGTATTTCAACAAGGCTATTTCTCATTCTGTTTGAACTCCTGTCATAACCTTTTTGATTTTACATGCCTCTGCCTGTAGAACAAAATTGCCCCAATAAAACATGTGCACCATATTGGATTTCCGCCATTTTGAATATTAAAAAAATTTTGAATGTTAAAAAAACCTTGAATATGAAAAACCTTTAAAATCTGTATACTCCTAGGCAGTTTGACCAAATTGCATGAACTTTAGTATGCAGCATCTACGAATGAAAATCTTCAGAAGTTATATAAACGATGTTTCTACGTAAAACAATATGGCTGCACAAGCCAATAAAAATCAGTGTGGGTGTGGCCTATTACAAAAATGCTAATTACCTTTGAACACAATGCCTTATCACAAAACTTTATATTTGTATTTTATATACCAATCAAAGGATGTGTGTAAAATATTGTTTTGTTTCTTCAATAGGTGGTGCTATTGCAGGGTAAAATGTGGAAATGTCCACAACTCATGAACCAAATGATCAAATAACTTGAAACTTGGTTCATTAGCGACGTTTGCCAAGTGGCTTATTATTGCCTGTGTGTGCTTGGACCCCATGTATCGCTGCATGCAGCTATATTTGGTATTGAAATTTTTCTCAACTTTTTACTTTAGGGAATTTAGGCCAGATAGCTACACTCGCCAGAGGAAGACATCGCCTTTGTTTTAAACTCATATTTGAATGCATTGAATGGATCTCTATGGGAATTGGGGGGTGGGACTAGATTAAGCTGTACATGCATGGGAATGGTGTGGAACACATGGGTGACTAAATGGCTAGAAGTCATCAAGGATCTGAGGTGTCAGACAAGCCTGAAATCATCACTGCTGCCAGATATGCAGTAGGTATTGATGGATTTCTTTAAGGATGGTTTCTCCTCCACAATTATTGGCACCCCTGTTAAAGATGAGTAAAAAGGGTTATAAAAAATTCACCATTTGGTGAATTAGCTTAATCTCACACTGAAAAAATGAGTAAAATCCAACCTTTAATTGAAGTAAATTTATTCTTGAGAAAAAAAAAATCCCTCATCAAGAAATTATTATTTTTAACTAAACCACATGTGCCACAATTATTGGCACCCCTGCATTTAATACTTTGTACAACCTCCCTTTGCCAATAAAACAGCACTGAGTCTTCTCCCGTAATGTCTAATATGGTTGGAGAATACAGAGCAAGGAATCTGAGACCATTCCTCTTTCTCTCCAGATCATCCAGAGTCCTAGGTCCTCTCTTGTGCACTCCTCTTCAGCTCAGCCCACAGGTTTTCAATGGGGTTTAGGTCAGGGGACTGAGATGGCCATGGCAGAAGCTTGATTTTGTGTTCAGTTAACCATTTTTGTGTTAATTCGGAAGTGTGTTTTGGATCATTGTCCTGCTGGAAGATCCAACGGCAACCCAGTTTTAGTTTCCTGGCAGAGGCAGCCAGATTCAGATTTACAATTTCCTCGTTTTTCATGGAGTTCATGATGCCATGTACCCTACAAGGTTCCCAGGGCCTTTGGAGGAAAAACAGCCCCACAACATCACGGAACCTCCACCATACTTAACAGTGGGGATCGGGTTATTTTTGGTATAGCCATCCTTCTTTTTACACCAAACCCATCTTGAGTGTTGGTTGCCGAAAAGCTCAATTTTTGTTTCATCTGACCATAGAACACGGTTCCAGTCAAAGTTCCAGTAGCGTTTAGCAAACTCCAGGTGCTTACATTTGTGGTGAAATGACAGGAAAGGCTTTTTTCTGGCATGCCTTCCAAATAATTTGTTGGCGTGGAGGTGACGTCTAATGGTAGTTTTGGAGACTTGATGACCCAAGATGCTACTTTCCTCTGTAATTCTCCAACAGTGATCCTTGGGGAATTTTTTGCCTCTCTTACCATCCTCCTCACTGTGTATGGGGGCAAAATAAACTTGGGTCCTCTTCCAGGCAAATTTGTAACATTTCTAGTTGCTTTGAACTTTTTAAGTATTGCCCTAACAGTAGATATGGGCATTTTCAGGTGAGTTGCTATTTTTCTTTATCCATTCCCTGACTTATGAAGCTCAACACACTTTTCCCTAATTTGATTTGTGCGTTCTCTTATCTTTCCCATGTTGATGTATGAATATGGGAATATGGCCTCTGTCTCACCTCATATTTATACCCCAGTGAAACAGGAAGTCATGGATTACTGCTTGAAAGTTCCGAAACACTTTAAATCAACTTTAAAAAGTAAAATATAAATGTTAAAAATGCTTCAGTTACATTTTGTTCATAAGAATTTCTAGGGGTGCCAATAATTGTGACACGTGGTTTTGTTCAAAATAATTATTTCTTGATGAGGGATTTTTTTTTCTTTTTCTGATCATGTTATTTTTAGCCGCCTTAATGTTAGAGCGCTCTCGAACAAAACTTTTATTATTAGCGATTTTATTGAAAACTCCAACCTGGATTTTTTTTTTTTTTACTGGTTACTGAATCTTGACTGAAGAAACTTGGCTGAAGACCATTCTTTTCTTATTGAGGCTTATCCCCCAGAATATACATTTATGAGCAAGCCACGAGAAAGTGGTCATGGTGGTGGCTTAGCCACTCTATATAAAAACTAATTTAAATGAGTCTCTCTCTGTTCAAGATTTCATATCTTTTGAAGTGCTTGCCTTCTGAATACATAGCTCCTGTCCAGTTCTCTGCGCAGTAATTTACTGAAATTGTATCCTTCCTTGTTTTTAAATATGGTAGAATCAATATGGATGGTGATTTTAACATTCACCTTAAAACAAATAATTTTACTTCTGAGTTTTAGCATTGATTCTTTTAATTTCGTACAACATGTGCAAGGACCAAAGCATACTATTGGTCATATGCTTGATCTTATTCCTACTTTGGGTTTAAACAGAAACAAGCTTGAAATGAAAGACACTACTGTCTCTGTTCATCTGGGTATCGTCTTTGATGTTCAGCTCCTGTTGTTCGCTAAAAATAGCATAAACTTCCAAACTCCTTCAAAATTTTCTTCTGCCTTTGCTAGTTCCAGTGGATGTTTAGTGAAGAATACGCATACTGAGGAACTGCTAGACAGTTTTAACGGTTTATGCCGGACAACACTCAAGAAACCCAACTGCTCCTTGTAAAGTAAAGACAAAGTCTGCTGCAAAACAATCCCCTTTGATTAATGATGACATACAGTTGAAGTCGGAAGTTTACATACACTTAGGTTGAAACCTATTTTTAACTACTCCACAGATTTCATGTTAGCAAACTATAGTGTTGACAAGTCAGTTAGGACATCTACTTTGTGCATGACACAAGTAATTTTTCCAACAATTGTTTACAGACAGATTATTTAATTTTAATTCACTATATCACAATTCCAGTGGGTCAGAAGTTTACATACACTAAGTTGACTGTGCCTTCAAATTTTTTATATTTGGTCGCATATCCTTTGCATGCCATGACTTCCTGATGTCTGTGACCCAACATCAAAAGACTCTTGATATCTTATTATCTGGTACTATTACAAGCGATACTATAACATCTCTGCATTTGAATGGATCTCTATGGGAATTGGGGGCTGGGACTAGATTTAGCTGTAAATTATGCTGGAACAGCATGGAATACATGATTGGTAAAATGGCTGTAAGTCATCAAGGGTCTGAGGTATCAAACGAGCCTCAAACCATCACTGTGCTGCCAGATATGCAGTAGATATGGATCAAACACTTTAAGGGTTGTTTCTCCTGACAAATTTTCTCATTGAACTCTATGGAAAAATAAGTCGGGAGAAGAAACCCTTCAAGTTATCCATCCAATTTGAAGGCACAGTCAACTTAGTGTATGTAAACTTCTGACCCACTGGAATTGTGATATAGTGAATTAAAAGTGAAATAATCTGTAAACAATTGTTGGAAACATTACTTGTGGCATGCACAAAGTAGATGTCCTAACTGACTTGCCAACACTATAGTTTGCTAACATAAAATCTGTGGAGTGGTTAAAAATGAGTTTTAATGACAAAGGTATTATACAAACTCCAATTCTAAAAAATTTGGGACAGTATGTAAAATGAAAGCAGAAAGCAGATTTGTAAATTGTCTTTTACATACATTTAATTGCAAACAGTACAAAGAATAGATATTTAATGTTTTACCTTATCAATTGCAGTAGATATGGATCAATCACTTTAAGGGTTGTTTCTCCTGACTTATTTTTCCATAGAGTTCAATAGTTTTTTGGAATTGGGGTTTGTATAACATACGCATACCTTCCTTGGATTTATACTCAAAACTATTGGCTTTATATCCTAGCATCCTGTTAACCTTTTTTTTTTTTTACTGCTACAGCACAATGCCTAGAACCTGAAAGGCTTTGATCAAATACTACTCCCAAGTCGTTTTCAAATTGAGCACCTTCCAATTTTGTTTCTCCCATAAAGTAGTCTTGCTATATGTTTTTATTTCCCACATGCAAATTTTTACATTTAGCTATGTTTAATTTCATTTTCTTGAATTACTTTAGTAGCTTCCAAACGCTTATGCATTCTGAAATGCTTCCTATAATTTCTCCTGTCTTCATTTTGATAATGAGTCTCATGTGGTAGCTTATCAAGTAAAGTTTATTCTTTTCCCTCACACTCTTCCGTATATCTTAATTCATCCACTGTCGAGACTGCTTTTTCAACTTACTTTTCTTTACTTTTGGAATTAATTTACATTGTGCATCAAGAATAACCTTTTGAACCTGCCCAACTTTTCAGTCGCAGTCTTGCATTCAAGAAGTTGTGCCCAGTCTATATTACTTAAATACACTCGCATCTTGGTAAAGTTGGCACGCCTAAAATGAAAAATCCTGGACGTAAAGGATGCGCTCTTAATTTGCCAAAGTACCTCAAAACTAACTGGCTCCACTATCTCTGTGCTGCAAATTCTGTCAGGATCATTACATGGCACCAGATCCAGAATTGATGTTCCTCTTGTAGGCTGACTAACATACTGTGTCAAAAAATGGTCATTTACAACATCCAGAAATTCTTCCTCACTTTTTTTTTGTCCCGTCACAAATTCTCAATTAATTGCAGGGTAATTGAAATCACACATAAGTCCCTGCCAAACCCCCTGACAAACTTGTTTAGTATTTCCATATAGTATTGTATTCACACTATTGTCTGAAGCTGGCGGCCTGTAACACCTATATTTACTCTAAATATAGTTACTTTAAACTATATTTAATTCCTTCACGGTTTTCCCTATGAGCTAGGTGTGAGATGGTCAATTTCTGGAATTTCCTGTACCTTAAGACCTTCTTTTGCATAGAGGGCTACACACCCAACTCTCTTACTGGATCTTTATTTCCTAATAAGTTTGTACCTCTTTATATTATATTCATCTCCATCCCCTTCCCCAAGCCATGTCTCTGTAATCCCAACTATGTCATAACCCCCATTATTCATAACAGCCTCGAGTTCTAAACAATTATTTTTGTATACTTCTAGCATTTAAACAGACATTTCAGACCATTACTTCTGCTAGCACTACACTACCTCTCCTGTTTCATCACTCTTTGCTGCCCCAAGCCACCCTTACTGGAATTCTGCTCTAGAATTGTTCTCATTATTATTATCGGCAGCCTTTACAGCTTCCATCTGGGAAGTCTGCACCTCCCTGCCCTTTACACTTTCTGAACCTCTCTGGTTCAGTTGCAACCCGTCCCACTTGTACAGGTCACCCCTGTCCCAAAAGGAGTCCCAGTGCCCCATAAACCTGTACCCCTCTTTCCTACACTAGGTTTGTAGCCACGTGTTAAACCTCCAAATAAATCATTGCTTTCCTCTGCTGGCACCGGTAGAATTCCGGAGAAGACCACTATAGAGGTTATGCTCCTAATCTTATCCGCTAATGCTACAAATTTGTCCTGCAAATCTACCTTTACCTATGTCATTGGTTCCTACATGAACCATGACCACTGGATCCCTCCCTTCTGTGGCCAGGAGCTTGTCCGCACGCTCCAGGAGATCTCCGAAAGGGATCCTTTCAGGGATTTCTACTAAGCAGAACGACCCGGGCCCTCAGTCTAAGGAACACTGCAGTCAGTTTGCTGAATCCTTAAACATATTTTACAGTAGAGGGATGATGTAACATCACAAGTATTGTTTCTAACTGAGGAGAGCAGCAATATAAATGTACAGGTGGAGGATGTTCAAAAAAGGGTGAAGTTGAACAAAGCCATTAGTCCAGACAACATGAGGAATCATGTTCTGCAATCATGCCATAAACAACTGGCGCAGGTTTTCTATGACCTGTCAACCACTCACTCGACGAGCACATAGTTCCAGCACTATGGAAGTCATCAATTCTCTCCCCTGTGCCAAAGAAGGCCAACCCATCTGCACCCAACGATTTTAGACCTGTCGCATTAACACCTGTCGTAATGAAGTGTTTTGAATGCCTGGTGCTCTCACAGGTCCAACACAGTGTGCAGAGCATAGTAGAGCCTCTACAGTTCGCCTACCAACAGAACAGAGCAGTTGATGATGCTCTCCTAACACTGCTTCATCTGGTCCAATCCCATTTGGAAACACCAAAGTCCTACATCAGACTGGTGTTTGTAGACTTCATCAGTGTGTTCAATACAATCCAACCACACCTAATGGCTAAGAAGCTGCTGAAGATAAAAGTGTATCCTCTTCTTATCTTCTGGGTAATGTCCTTCTTAACTGACAAACCTCAGTGGGTTAGATATAAAGGCCACTGCAGAACCACTGAGACCATCTCTACTGGCTCACCACAAGGCTTGGTAGTTTCTCCAGTGTTAATCAGACTCTACACTGTCCGGAGATCACTCATTTCACTATTTCTTGAACTTGAATGTGGAGAAGACTAAAGAAATCGCCATCGACTTCCGGCGTGAGCCGTCCTCGCTGAGGCCCCTTACCATCGGAGCCAAAATGGTTGAAAGAGTGGAGGAGTACAGGCACCTGGGCACCATCGTAGATAATAAACTGACTTTTGAGGCAAACTGTCATCGAGTGCATGCAAAATGTCAGTCAAGGCTGTATTGCAGGTTCGATTCCCAGGTAGGACACTGCCGTTGTACCCTTGAGCAAGGTACTTAACCTGAATTGCTTCAGTATATATCCAGCTGTATAATTGGATAATATATGTAAAAGAAATGCTAAAAAGTTGTAAGTCGCTCTGGATAAGAGCGTCTGCTAAATGCCTGTAATGTAATGTATTTCCTCTGGAAACTCAGGAATTTGGACGTGAGCCAGTCAGTACTGCAAGCATTGTACACCTGCTTCATTGAGTCAGTGCTGACCTTTAGCCTAACAGCTTGGTTTGGCCCATTAAGTGAAATCAGGCAACTGAAGCTGGAGAGGGTGACAGTACAGGCTACTAAACTCATAGGGAGACAACAAAAACCGCTGAAACATCTGTATGAGGAACATACAATTAAAAATTTGTGCTCACCTAAATTCTCAGTGGAAGTACGGCGGCGGAGCTAGCTGTAGATTAGCCAGGGTATCTGCCTGTAGGCTATCTGCTGTACTCCACAGTTGCCGACACAATCCGTTTGCCGTAAAGTTACATATTTGGTAGACAACAAGTCAGCTAAACACAAACATGCTACAGAATAACACAGCATATACAAGCAAGCACACTGGCTGCCAATTTGCAGGAAAAGTTTGACCACTTCCATGACTTCCCAATCGTGGCAACTAGCTAGCTAAATTGAATAGATAGATCACGCATGCAATCATTTATTAGTTACCTGCTCGTCAGTTGTTTTCGGTGCGTGAAGAAAAACCGGTGATGGCACAGCAATCTCCTTCAGTAGAGGGTGTCCCGACCTTCCTTTTTTGATTTTCACATAGTCATCCTCCGTGAAATGGTCATTACACACTTTTAACTTTTTTAGTCTCAATTGGTGACATCCATGCGAGCAGCAAGAAGCCACAGCTGTTTTCTTTGTTGATCTTCCACTGGAAATCGGTGAAAACTTTGTGGTGCCCATTTTTTTTGCATTATTTGAACAACCTTGAAATACACACCGAAATACCTTCTTACCTGAACGTTAGCTAACAATACTACGAGTCTGATTCTTTCACACGCGCAATATAGTTTTTGGCCGGCAGAGCTATAGGCTACTTTACGTTACCTACTAAACTAACGCCCTACTTCCACAGAGAATTTAGGTGAGCACAAAGTAAAGGATTCAACGATAGTTTGACTTGAAAAATCATGATATAATCACTGAAAATAACCCAGATAGACTGTCGTCGTATTTTATTTGCTTTAGGTGCACTGTGGAGTGTTTAAGTGCGTTTGGTAGTGGATGCTACTCGATACCTCAGTGTTGCGCTAGCATTAGCAATGTGTGTATGTCCAAAAGAAGGGACAGCATGGAATTATCTGAAAATGGTTTCCATCAATCAACTACATCATGGGTAAGTCGTAATTGAGACATTATGTCCAAAATTCCGAACTATCCCTTTAAGGTCCTTGGCCCTTAAAGCCAAAAGAGCCCAAAACAGCTTTGTCCCTCCAGCTGTTAGACTGATTTATGACATTGGACTTCTCAAGACAGTAAAGGCAGATGAGTAACTGTTATTGCTTTTGATGCTCAATTTTTCATTATAATTAATATTTAATTAATTTAATATAATTTAATATAATATAATTTAGATCATAATACTAATAATAATAGTAATTTTAATCATAATATATTCCACTCCCCTCGTACCTTCCCTATAATGTGAAACATCTGATTCAATTGAATGTCTTTATTTAACATGTTTGTTTGTGTTTGTGGGCCACTGTCTATGTGTTTTTTACTGCTGGAAACTCCAACTGAAGTTCCCTCACAGGAAAATAAAAGTTATTCTATTCTCTCACCCCGATTTTAGCTTTTCTGCACTGGTTACCTGTAAAGTTTAGGGTTGATTAAAAATTTTTACAAATCACTTACAAAGCACTGCATGGTTTGGTACCTGAATACATCACTCATCTTTTAACACCCTACACGTCTGGGTCATCTTAGGCCATCACAAATTAGGAGCCTATTGATTCAAATCAGTCTTTAAATGTATCTGTTAAATCATTTTCTTATCTCTTAAATAATATAGCACAATAAACACAATGTGAACATGGGGTGTTTACTCTACATGGCATCCATAGCTATTTCTGATATAATGTGGCTTAAGAGGGTAAATAATTCCTCTAAACATGATACGCACTTAATTAAGAAAAATTAACAGCTTGTTAAAATTCTGTGGTTGCAACGAAAACCAGCATACACAGGGGGGCCCCAGGACCGGTTTGGGAACCCCTGAGATAAGGCCCTGCTGGCTGTTCCAGAGACAAGGCTGAAAACAAAGGGAGATCTTGCCTTCTCCGTATTAGCCCCTATACCAGGGATGGGCAACTCCAGGCCTCGCGGGCCGGTGTGTATGCAGGTTTTTGCTGCCACCAGTTAGCAATTATTTAATTAGCCCAATCGTTTACATTATCTGATATTTTAATCTACATATCCGCAATATGAACAGCAGCTGATGAATGTTCTTGTGCCGGTATGCGTGTATTGTAGCGTTTTATCGTTCTGTAATTTACGAGTGAATCGTGATTGTGTGTATGACTAATTAGTTGATTGAGCCATGGTAACTGGTGGCAGTAAAAACATGCATACACACCGGCCCGCAAGGCCTGGAGTTGCCCATCCCTGCCCTAGACTCTGGAACAGCCTTCCCCTCAACATTAGAACTGCTGGGTCAATGTCTTTTAAATCCCATTTTAAGATGCACTTTTATAGACTTGCTTTTTACTAATGCTAAAATGTATGTTTGGTTTTTTGAATCCTTTTTAATGTATTTATTTAATTTATGCATTTTTCATTTTAATCCGTTTCTAATCCTTTTGTCATTTTACACGCATGTAATTTCATTTAACCGTCTTCTCGAGTGCCTGTTTGTCCTCCTGTTTAGTAAAGCGCTTTGTGTTTGAAAAGTGCTATATTAAATAAAAATATTATTATTATTATAGTATGAATTAGGCTTTTTGAGAGAAGGTTTGAACCAATATGCCCACTGATGAGTACATGTTTGAAATACAGTAGAACAACATAGCTACAGAACTGTATAGCAGTCAGATATAAAAAGCAGAGTACTGGAAATACTGGTAAGTTTGGCTTGGTGGTGCTCATTTGAATTTCCTGTCTTTTGCGGCTTTTGCCCAAGCCAAACTTCACTCTTTTGTTATTCATTTTATTGAGAACTTACCTTTCAAGCACTGCATTACAAATGGATAATTCTTTACGCTTGCAATGCCATGTCCTTTTAACCTTCATTTGCCATTTTTTTCCAGTTCTTACTAATCCTTAGGCATCGGCTTCCCCCTATATTCAATAATGAAGGGTAATGTGCTGCAAATTCTGACCACTTAGTTTTTACTTTAGCATTTTAGCTATTGTATTTAACTGTCTCTGCAGTAATCTGAAACTCCAGGCCTAGAGGGCTGCAGTGCCTGCAGCTTGTTGTGGTGTTCTTTCAATCATCAGGTGTTTAGGCCTTGGAAACAAGGTGTGTGGTCTCTATGTAATTCTTGCTTAAATTAAGAACTTAAGTGCTGAAACACACCAAAACAAGGAAGCACTGTGGTCTTCTAGGACTGTAGTTTGAGATGGCCAGTCTCCAGTCTGTCCAGCCCGTCTCACCTTCTGAGAGCAGACTGGAATTTCAGTGCTGCTAAAATAGTGCATACATTTCATTAGTCCTGCATTTGACAAATGGAGAGAGGTTTCCTCTGCAGACAATGACTTCACCACGTACTCTTTGTTTAAAAAATAAAAAAAAACCTTCTAAATTATGGGAGTCCTGTTCCTGACATTGTACGTGGAGTCTAGATTCACAAACCAAATATGCAGATTTTATTTCATACCTTTGAATTGACAATCTTTTTTCTTTAAATAGCAAAATTATCGTTTTCTTTCTCATCAACGTCAGCAGTGCAAAAAATATTCACTGATATTCAACCCCCATTTGCATTTTCAAATTCAGGACTTGGAGTAAACAGCATTTCAGAAATGTAAAGTGATTGTTTTAAACAGAAGATGCTAGGAATGTCCCGATCCGATCCACGGCATCGGTATCGGGCCGATACTGGCCCAGAACGCTGGATTGGATATCGGAGGGGAGAAAAAAATGTGATCCGATATGCGCAACGTGTCACGTGATAACAGTAGTAACTGTTGCTATGTCCGTCAAGCTTTGTGTCCGTCAAAGCAAACATGGCGTTCTCAACCTTGAAAGTAGGCTACTGCATTTTTGGAAAAATGGTAACTTAAGGAACTTTTGGAAAAATTGATCTTCAATTTCATATTTGTAGTGTAGTTTAAATGCTAGCTGAAATTATTCAATGCATATTTTATGATGCTAGGCAGCATTAATTCCATCACAGCGTGCAGTCTCATTTGCTTATTATCATCGGTTTGTTTACGAGATGGAGTCTGGTAACGTTAATGTTATTCGACGTTAGCGAACGTTAACGTTTTAAAAATAGATATGCAAACACTAACATATGGTCTTTTATATTAGTAAGCTAACCAAACGTCCAAATAAATCTAGTTTCAGTACAGTAGCTAAGTGGTAACTAGCCAGTTAACGTTAGATGCGCTCGCTTTGGCTTAAAATGCCTAGTGACGCCCGGAACCCACCAGACGCGCAAGCTCAAGCGCACGCACACGCGCACTGTTGCGCTTCACTTCCGCTCCCATGTTAACAAATTGCTGCGGTTCTCACCGGCCACGCACGCACGGCTGGTGGGCGGACGGCTCGCGGACGTGGAGCTGATTTTTCCGCTCTGGGCGGAATTTTCTGGTCATCCGCATGCGCAATCTTATAGAAATACATTGTATATGCTCAATATCTGCGCCATCATATCACTACGTATTAATGTTTTTCAACCTACTAATAGTTTTACTATTGTTATTAATTATTTTAATGCATATTATATTTTAATATAGGTCCTAATGAAAAAGGGAACAGAGACAATCACCATTGTGGGATGAATTAAGTTAAATCAAGTCATACATTTTGCATATAACCAGTCCCGTTTTTATAATGCTTTTTCTTTATTATAGTATATAAATTTATATATATTTGTTCAATGAATTAAGACTATGCTTACTTTTGTTTTTATTATACTGATATCACTATCGATTTAAGGTACTACAGAATCAAAATAGCTGCTAATTCTGCTATAATTAAATGTTTAGAACATGTTGATTACTGTCCTAAATAAATTAATTATATAAAGTGAACTTTATAAATGAGGCATTGTCTTGTTTGCTACATTTAGCTTTAAAAAACAACATTCTATATAGTTTAGATATTTGTTTTAATATAATCAAAAGTGTGATCAAAGCAATTCATGGGTGTACCCACATTCGCATTCGGAGCAAGAGGTAAACCATAATTGCCTTCCTCAGTTTACAACTCGTACTAAAACAAACAAAAAAAAAAAAGTACTATATTAATATTGCGAGATAAGGTAATCACTCAACTGATTTCGTTATAATGACATAATTACATTAGCTATAGGCTACGAAGTAAAAATCAAAAGTAGGCCATTTGCTGCCAGCCAGTGAAGACTTGTTTGTTAGTCTGATTCATGTGTAGCTATTTTCCCATGTACTAATATATTGACAGTATGCAAGTTTTCATTTTAATTAACCTGTCAAGCACTAAGACATATGAAATAGCAGTATTTACTTATCCGTTATTAAGCGAAGCTCACAAATCCGGAATGTAGACTGTTTGTTTGTATAGCGCGTCTCTGTCGTTCACGGAATGCGCTCCGAAAAAGCGATAAAAGCGTTTGTGCCTTTGCGCGTCTGGTGGGTTCAGTTCTGCTCAGATCTGCGCACGCAATAAGCGTCTGTGTGCTTGGAGCGTCTGGTGGGTTCCGGGCGTTACAACAGCTACGGATTTTCACGCTACGGAAGTGGACATTCCTTTGTATTAAATAAAAATTCTGTCAATTTACATTTGAGGTGAGATTAAAATTACTGTTTCAAATTAAATGGCTCAAGCTATCGTTTGATATTATTTCACATTTAACTATTAAATGTTCTAATACTTTGTCTATTTAGTGGCCATTACGTTATTGCATTATACATGTTTTTAGCTTACTAACATTTTAGTTGGAGGTGGTGTAACTGCAGCTCCAATTTCAGCAGCAGTAGTTGCACAGACAGCAGCAACAGGTGTTTGGGTAACGTTACTTGGGACTTGGCTTCCCACTAACAAATTGTGGGAATAACATGTTTGTTAGAGAATAGTGATTTTCTTTCCTTCTTTAAAAGTTTTATTTATTGTGTCCCTTTTTAGATAGAGCTAACGTACACGTTACATTACGTTACGTTATAGGCATTTAGCAGACGCTCTTATCCAGAGCGACTTACACAACTTTTTAGCATTTTTTACATATTATCCATTTATACAGCTGGATATATACTGAAGCAATTCAGGTTAAGTACCTTGCTCAAGGGTACAACGGCAGTGTCCTACCTGGGAATCGAACCTGCAACCTTTCGGTTACAAGGCCAGTTCCTTAACCATTATACTACACTGCCGTACACAGTAGCTATAACAGCTGACGTCCGTTACGGATAGCCGAAGCTAAGGATGCGATAAGGATAAGGATGCGTTGCATTGTTAGACCACGGAAACCAGTGAAATAGATTTTGATTTTGATATATTTTAAGTCAGTTGGCTACCATCGTGTAGCTAGTTTCTTTTTTCAGTTATGGTCGCTATTAAGACCAAAATAAGGGTAACGTTGATGTTAACTAACGTTAGCTTTTTACCTTGGAGTAAATATAATGTTAGATGTGCTACGTCATCTCCGAGGGGTTCAGTTGTGAATGAGGTCGCCCACATAATTTTTACATTCAATTACAGGCATTTAGCAGACACTCTTATCCAGAGCGACTTACACAACTTTTTACTTATCCATTTATACACTGGATATATACTGAAGCGATTCAGGTTAAGTACCTTGCTCAAGGGTACAACGGCAGTGTCCTACCTGGGAATCGAACCTGCAACCTTTCGGTTACAAGGCCAGTTCCTTACCCATTATACTACACTGCCGCCCCAGTGTCCACAGCATATACCTTTCCCTGATTTGGGAAACAGGAGTTTGAAACTGTAAGTTATAATTTTGTATTTGTTTTTTGTTTTTTTTACAATGCTGAATGCTGCTGTTTAAATTGTTTTAACTTTAAACCTGTTGGTCGCTTTAAATACTGCAGTACCAGTTTTTTTGTAGTGTTTGTATACCAACATAACCAACTGTTGTTGTGGACTATATACTGGGGAAGTATTTGTTCTCCATTAGAATTGGCCATCATGAGCAAAGTGCTTCCATATATTTTATCATTATTATTATTATTATTTGTTCAAGAGTAAAACAAAGTATCGGAGTGATATCGGTATCGGCAAATAGCCAAAGCTGCGGTATCGGTATCGGAAGTGAAGAAGTGGTATCGGGACAAAAGATGCATATATTGCTTTTGTTTGATGTTTTTAGTGTCATTTTAAACTGTAGTTAAATTTTGAAATTCCGATTTGCCTTCCATGTACTATCCTACAGAAAGCAGCACATTTCATGTCTATGAAGATAGAAGATAATTTATAGGAACAACAATTAGCCAAACAGAAATGACCCCAAATTTTGCTGGTGATGTTATTTGATTATATTCAGGTTTTCAGTTTTTGTCTGTTTCACCAGGAAATAAAAAACCTCAAAGAAAACTTATTTGTGCTGAAAAGTTTCATTGTTATTCAAAACACATGTAGTACATATTTCAGCAACATTGATACTGCTTGATGCTTTTGCCAAGTGTCATTACTCTATTGTCAGAAATAATGTGGCATTTTTTCATGAACATAAGCTTTGCTCTACCTGCCACAATCCATGTACTCTTGTGTTCTATCCATTGTAACATCCTGGCTCGGGACCGGGTTTGAGGTCTGGACATTGTGGGCGTTGAGTTCAGGTCAGAGTCAACACATCCTCACCTTGTCACCCCTTCTTTGGCGGCATCCCTGTGGAAAGTCTAGAGGACTGCCAGAGTGGAAAAGGGTTTGTGAATGGGTTCCTACTGACTGGGATCATCCCGTTTGGGTCTGTCGGTGCTCCCTCTAATTCCCCCTTTCGTGGGGATTTGGGGGAGGTAGTGTGACAGCCGAAGTCACACACGAGAATGTGGTCTGCATCCTGTGCTTGAGCCACACTCTTCCCCTGATCGACTTCTTGGAAGCACTATTTGTGGAAGAAATTCAAAGTTTCTTAACTGAGGGCAAGTGCACAGTGTGCCGAGTTGCATTTAAAAAGCCGGTTTTGGATTTGGAATTTACAGTTCGGTAAAACCATACTGTACAGCAGGGGTTATAATGCAGAAGTTGTAAAAGCCAGGCTGTGCTGAGTTCTAATCACACTGTATCAGAGGTCTTAACTCTGAGAAATGAATTAGTGTGCAGAAAAAATAATCAATCCTATGGCCTATCCAACAGTGCCCTCCATAATGTTTGGGACAAAGACACATTTTTTTTTTTTTTTGATTTGGCTCTGTATTCCACAATTTTAGATTTGTAATCAAACAATTCACATGTGGATAAAGTGTAGATTCTCAGCATTTATTAGTGTATTTTTATACATTTTGGTTTCACCATGTAGAAATAACAGCACTTTTTAGACATAGCCTCCCATTTCAGGGCACCGTAATGTTTGGGATAAATGGTTCTGCATGCGTTTCTGATTAGACAGGTGTTTACAATTGCAGATGCAGATAGTTTAATGACCACACAGCCAGGCTGCTGGAATTTGCTTTCGGTTCCAGCACGCATTAAATCTCAAGCATATTGCACAAGACATACATTAACCGCAATGATGATATTAACACTCATGAGACACAATATAATAATACTGGACATCACACTCACACAACATATTTACATAATTTATGCCCGGATGCAGCGCGTGCGGGCCTAAACATTTGAATGTGGGTAACTGACTGATTGGCTGGCTGGCTGGCCGGCTGGCCGATCCCCCGATGTTGAAAGCGCATGTGTAAATTTCAAGTAATTACGGTAAAAGTTTGCTGTCTAACTCCCCGTAAGTTGTAGCACCCAAAAATCATGCATGAACAACTGTGGATATGTTTAAAGATACAGGTGAATTGGCTGAAATGTTTCTCGTAGTCGTTATCGCCCAGTCAATATTGTTTCACCAGCGGGAGGGGGACTTCATTGGTATTGAAATTTTACTTCAGGGAAGTTAGGCCAGATAGCTACACTCTCCAGAGGAAGACATCGCCCATGTTTTAAACTCAATCAATGTCAGAGGAGTAACAACTAATGAAAAGTAAGCAGAGTTAAAAGTAGATTATTTTTTGACTGTGGTCCCGGAAAATATGCGACCTGTCGAGTGACGAATAAATAAATAAATGGCAATTCAAAGCATTTAACCTCCTATTCGTAGAATGGTACTTCAACCATTCTACGAATAGGAGTTTTCTGCACAAAGGAACAAACAACAACATGCCTAAATTCTGCACAAAGTCCAAAATAACGTGTGGGCTAACTGTTAATGCTGATATGTCTGAATTAACGTTCTGTAGCCTTTAATGAACTCAGCGGATCGCTACTTCTAATTTATTTGAAGAAATCAACAACATGGTTTGGTCACAGTCGAGATTTAAATGAGTATATCTCGCTTAATATTTGGAGTAGAAAGAAAATACTGTCATCGGCAGAAAACTGAGACTATGCTATTTATGCCATCTCAAAATGGCATGGCGTCCGCCCACCCCGTCCTCTTTTTAAAAAAAATAAATAATCTAATGTATGGTCACCCTATACAGTAGGCTACAAAATAAACTAGTGGCTACTCTGATGACAACAACTATAGTAACATAATTTGTATTATAGTACAACAATAAAGGACTTGTAGGCACCGCATTGGAGTCATGTTTGCACTTTAGGAGGCAGTGACCCTTGTGACAACATTCTCAACTGAACGTTCTAATGATACATTCTAATCACATATTTGTGATTGTATGCATTTGGGCCAGTTCTGGAATGATCACGTATTTGTGATGGTATGCTTTTGGGCCAGTTCTGGAATGATCACACATTTGTGATGGTATGCGCAAAATGTTCAAACCACCCACATAACAGACAATGTCTGTAGGTTATTTGCAGGTGTCATAAGCTACTGTTGGAATTGATTTGTTCTGTCTGGACGCAGCGGTTCAGTAAACATTCTATTTTGGAGAGGTGTGCCGACAAGCAAACTTCAAGTCGATCGGAGGATTTTGTTATTGAGATATTGTTATTGAGCAAATAAAAAAACTTGTGAGAATGCTGTCAATGTGTGCATTCTCTGTGTACAGAAAATGTCAACAGGTCATTAAAACAACTTCAATTCTCCATATAGGCTAACAAAACGATTAATACATTTATATTGTATGAACTAAACTAATGTGGTATCTAAACAAAAAAAATGCGATGTCCATTTTTATCACAGTATATAAACCGGAGCGAACTGGAGCTTGCGGAGTGGTAACGTCCTGATAGTGCTCATCACTCTTAAATTAAATTAAATTACGTCCGCTTCCCCTCCTCGCTCGCTCCCGCTCACATACTCTGACACACACAACTTTGAGCATCAGATGCACTCCGTCACCCCGGTATGATGGCCAACCTGCATGCTCCAGTACAATATCCTCCATGCCTTGTCAAATGTTCCCCACTGGCTGCATACAGGCGTTCGGGCTGAGCTAGGCTTGTCTTGTCTTGTCTTGTTTGTAAGAGAGTTACGCAATGGTAATATTTACATAATCAATAAGTGATCGACAACCCAAAAATAAAAAAACAACATACAGTCAAGCCGGAAAGTCTGCACACCCCTTTCACCTTCTCGACGTTTTAATACGTTACAGACATATTCTACAATAGATTGAGTTCATTTTTTGTCTCATAATTCTACAAAAAATAGCCCATAATGACAAAGTGAAAACAGGTTTTTAGACATTTGTGCTAATTTATTAAAAATCAAAATGTAAAATATATGTACACAAGTGTGCACACCCTTTGATATGACACCCAAAAGTGAGCTGAGGTGCATTTTGTTTCCACTGATACTGCTTGAGATGTTTCTACAACTTAATTGGAGTCCACCTGTGATAAATTCAATTGATTGGACATGATTGGGGATTGCCAACACCTGCCTATATAAGGTCCCACAATTGACAGTGCATGTCAGAGCAAACTCCAAGCCATGGGGTCAAAGGAATTATCTGCAGACCTCAGAAACAGGATTGTGTCAAGGCATAGATCTGGAGAAGGGTACGGAAAAATCTCTGCGAGTGGCCAGACGGAAGCCCCTCCTTAGTAAAAAGGCACATCACAGCCCGCTTGGAGTTTGCCAAAAGGCACCTAGAGGACTCTCAAACCATGAGAATCAAGATTCTCTGGTCTGATGAAACCAAAATTGAACTTTTTGGCCTGAATACCAAGCGTCACGTCTGGAGGACCAGGCACCGCTCATCACCTGGCTAATACCATCCCTACAGTGAAGCATGGTGGTGGCAGCATCATGATGTGGGGATGTTTTTCAGCAGCGGGAACGGGGCGACTAGTCCTGATAGAGGGAAAGATGAATGCAGCTAAGTACACCGAGATCCTTGAAGAAAACCTGCTCCAGAGCGCTCTGGACCTCAGACTGGGGCGAAGGTTTACCTTCAAACATGACAACGACACGAAGCACACAGCCAAGAGAACAAAGGAGTGGCTTCGGAGAAAGTCTGTGCATGCCAAGCTCGTAGCTTCTTTCCCAAGATGCCTTGAAGCTGTAATTGCTGCCAAAGGTGCAGCAACCAAGTATTAGGCTAAGGGTGTGTACAGATATGTAACCCCTAAATAACCTATTTTTGTCAGTAAAATAAAATTGCATATTTTCTAAAAACCTGTTTTCACTTCGTCATTATTGGCTATTGTGTGTAGATGTTTGAGGCAATAAATGAACTCTATTGTAGTATAAGTCTGTAACGTAATAAAATGTGGAAGAGGTGAAAGGGGTGTGCAGACTTTCCGGCTTGACTGTAGGTTACATTATGAGAGTTAAACGAGACTAGGCAACCGTAACTCGGCCTGTATGCAGCCAGTGAGGAACATTTGACAAGGCACGGTGGATATTGTTATGTATAGAACGTATCTGCGCCAAAATACAAAAGAAAATGCGAATCGGCGTTTGCATTTCATTTGCATTCGATGTGGTCACGCCGAAACCCGGCCAAAACTCCAAAGTGAAAATGCTAAATGTCAAAGCTGCCCATCAAGGCGGGGCCTCGATGAAAGGGGCGTTACAGGGGACCATTCAAACCACCAAACTTATGGTTCAACTTCAGTGGTTGTCTGTGAATGATTTCGGTCATCAGGCAGTTACCACAGCTTAGCCTACCAGGCTAACAGTGTTGTACAAGTTCACACTTCACAAGAGCTAGCTCAAAGTTCAGTTCACACAGATTAAAATGAACTAGTTCACGTTCATCGTTCACAATTTAGAATTTTGAACTAAGTTCACAGTCCCAAAAAATTAGTTCACGTTCATTTCTTCCGTTTTTATTTTATTTTAAATGAGCTGCTCCGATCTAACAATATTGCACACATTTTTGTGAATTAGATAATCGCCCCAGCTCATTCCAAAGTGATTATTACTACTACTGCTAACGGTTAAAAGATGTAGCCTACTGTACTTACAGTCGCCTACCCTACTACCCAACTCTCAGCACGAAATGAACTCGACTCAGAGCCCTGAGTTGCGGCAATATTCCACGGCTCCAGAGCCGTGACACAAACCAAAGTTCTTTAGAGTTTTAACAGAGAGAAAATGCTGTAGCCTACACCATTAATAATCGGGTTTAGCCTAGCTTACTCAGCGTGGATCAACCAGAAACCTTGACAAAGGTATTCTGTTATATCAAATGATATTCCGAGACGCCAACACTTTAATAGCCTACTTTTTATTACGAAATTATTACATGTGACTGTTTGCAACCGAATTGCAGTATAAAACATAATTAATATGCGATTGTGTTCAGCTAATGACAGCATATAGGCTACTTCTTATTTAAAGTGGTGGCATTTTTATTTTAGAACTCTTATTTTACAACCCAACAACAACAGTGAACAGATAAATACAATTTTGTATAGGCCTAATAGAAGAAATAAATAGCCCATTGGTTCAAATAAACATATTTTATGGTGTCCAAATAAATCTTTACCAAATACTATTTAAAACTAATAAACGAAACAGGCTCCTGTACACAGACACACGCATCAAGATCTGGCTTGTTTGTCGGATTTGGCTGGCTATCTCTCCTATACAGCCATCCATCCACCACATTTTCAGTAGGCTACTGGATTCTAGGATCTGAGAAAAAATAAGATTTATATTTGCATAGACTAATAAAATAGCTATATGCAAATATAACCATTCAATGTCTATTCTTAGGCCACGTAATATCTAACATTACAATCAATGACGACAGCGTTATTTTAGGCTATAGGCCTAACGTTAAACTTCTGCTAGAATATTGTAGATGGGAAAGTCCTCATGGGCGCCGGAAAGGGGGGGGGCAGGGGACCACCCCCCCCCCCCCCCCCCCCCCACACACACACACACACACACACTTTTACCGTCCTCACGAATCCCTGTATCTGCATTCCCGTCCACTCTAAGACATATGGTAAAATTATGCACGCAAACATTAAAAAAAATACAGACTAGGCTAACGTCACAATCAAAGTCCGTTGTTACACAAATCAAATGCATGCAGTGTACATCAACCAATAAAATTGTTTCAATGATGTGTTCACGCTGTCGGTTGAGCCGTTAAAGTTAGCTAGCTCAGCTCAGCTCGCTATCAATTGCCCTGTAGCCTATTTGCGAACATGCTTCTGCCAAAATGTCAAAACAATCAGAGCATAAGAAATTAAAGTGCAGCCAAACAAAACTAAACATTAATGTTACATCCCCGCCGTCCACAACTGTTGGGGTTTGAGTCAAGGCAATCAAAATGGGCCCCAAGTTTATTTAGGATAGGCTATGAATTACATTTTCACAACAGCAGGACGCGCTACTAATTTACCAGTAACGTTAGCCGAGAGGTTAAATCATCTTGGTGAATGTGGAGGAATGTGAAGATGAAGAAGTAGCCTGATTTTTAGTAGTGATTTCCTGATTTTTAGTTCAATATGGCTTTGGGACAGAAATATAAACGGTAGAAGGAGAGAAGTGCGCTGCTGTGCTGACTGAACGCGTAGTAGGCTATACGTTATAGTTGCTATTGCTTGCTGCTACTCGGCGGCCGT
This sequence comes from Synaphobranchus kaupii, assembly GCA_029718625.1. Lineage (NCBI taxonomy): Eukaryota > Metazoa > Chordata > Actinopteri > Anguilliformes > Synaphobranchidae > Synaphobranchus > Synaphobranchus kaupii. Next base: position 25,797,321 of record CM056382.1, on the reverse strand, counting down.
GTAGCTGTCCTGTATACTCGTAGTTTCTGCTAATTGAACAAATAAATGGTTGTATCTTGTACATTTTGACTTTTAACGTTATATAAGTAGTTATATACAGTGTACGAATTCCTCTGCTCTACATGACCAATCTTCATCCCAGGCTGGGATGCTACAATTCTATAATTCCCCCCTCTGATACTTGTCTTTCATTCTGAATGTGTGTTATAGTAAATCCAGAACAACAAATAAGTTTATACATTTCCGAGTGTCACAATTAAATTATAGACAATTATTTAGTTCAGAAGTTATGTTCGCCATCTGCAGTGCTCTAATCAGGTGAAGCCTAAGGGTACCATTTCGGCATTTTTATTAATAATCATAGGCGTCATTTCCACGGGGGACGCGTCCCCCACAATATCTGAGAAAGCCTATGCATAAAAGCACCTACAGCACATGTACGAGGTTGTATACGGTAATCAGTGGGCGGGCCAACAATGTTACTCAATTTAATAACATTATTGGGGCGATAGACTAGATAAACAAACTACAATGTAGCAAAGCAGTGTTTAATTTCAGGCGGCACCCCCTGCCTGTTGCAATTATGTAGACTGCGAGGCTGTATCGAGTGGAAACGTGAGGCTTTGGTTCCGGAAGCAAAAACTCCATTCACTGTTTACATTGCGATTGCTGTGTCCAAATGGTCTGCATCCTGTGTAGGCCTAATAGCATAGGCCTACTGTATACTGCTTAGGCTACTGCATACTGTTTAGTGACATGCAGTATGCTAAAAAAAATATCATCCATAGGCTACTATTATCAGTGAAAACTCGGAAATAAGTATATTATTTGGGGATTTTAAGCACACTACATTTAGAACTTACCGTTCTCATCCAGTGTAGGCTACTCAACTATCATAACGTTACTCAATAGTAGCCTATAGAAGGGTGTTGAATCGGACACAGCCGTTGACAGCCTAATGTGAAACACCTTCATGCACTCTCGTCTTTGCCTGAATCACGTTGATTTGCGAGGCATTTCTGAGAATCATAGCCTATGCTAAAATAAGGCTAATAAAGTGCCGGAAACTTTATTTAGGTCACCAGCATTTAGATGCAGCTTTTCTGAATTTGGCAATGGTATAATTTAACAACAAACAATACGAGGACGAGGAGTGAGCTTTGGTAGCTCAGCTACCTCTTTACAATAAAGCATAATGGAAGTAGCTTAATAGGCTACCCTTTTCGTTTTCTCATATCCCCCTACCAATTCGCACACTGTAGCCTAAGCTATATAATTGAAGAGCTGACATCAGAATTAAAATTGTAGGCCTACAAGATGCAAGACTTTCTTTGTCAATTAACCTAAACTAGGCCAAGAGTTTACAGAACAGTAACACTGCCGAGGAGCAGTAAGCAATAGCAACGGTAATGTGGATGTGTTCAGTCAGCAGCGCACATCTATCTCAAATCCACGAAAAAAACAGAACAGAAAGTGTTAATAATGTCCTAATTAAGCGATCGATGCGCCAGAATAAAAGCTATTAGCCCAAGGGAAGGAATCTATAGTAGCCTAGTCTTTTAATTAGATCTCTAGCCTACATATATCTAGCCAACAAGCATAGTCTAGCTATAGCTCTAGACTGAAAAAAACTAAAAGGGTAGCCTATTAAGCCACTTCCTTCATGAATATGGATAAGGAGAATATGTAGCACAAGCTTAGGCTATTCACTCCTATTGCTTGCAAATTTGTTTGTTCTTAAATTCTGCCATAGCCACATTCAGGAAAGCTATATCTAAATGATGTAGACCTAAGTAAAGTGCATGGTAATTGATTCCCGTACGTTATTAGCATAGACTGTAGGTTATTAGGCGTTATGGGCTAATTTGAACACGATTCTCACAAATGCCTCGAAAAATCAACGTGACGTCCCGTATATTCCGGTAAAAGACTTTGCGTGCAGATGTTGTATAACCTACGTGTACAACTGTACATGTGTGCGCTGATGCCTACTGTTTTCTTCACAATTCGAACACGGTTTTGTATATATAGCCTGGCTATATAATATGAATGAAAAAAATATACATTTTGGCCCCCGCACTTTTGAAATGATTCCGGCGCCCCTGAAAGTCGTAAACTGGATGCGATTGCAAACTAGCTTGAAAAGTAAGGGAGAGTGAACAGAAAACATTGAGCATAGGCTATTAAAAAATGAGCATCAATCAGGTGATTTGGGTCTGAATAAAATATCAAAACTAGTTTACTAACTTGATTTGCTACCAGCTAGACTCCGCTGTCTGAAACGGCTTCAAATTCCAGCTTGCGCCACTGGGAGAAAGAGATGCAGATCAGGTAGTTCGAAAGAATCAAACAAACAAACGGGACTGTGTTGTAGTAGTCACCCTTTGCCTTGATAACAGCTTTGCACATTCTTGCCATTCTCTCAAACAACTTCTGTGGTAAACAGGTATTCCACAGGTAAAAATGTGATGCCATCATGACTGTATAAAAGGATATCAAAAGATATCTCTTAGAAGCGGTACTATAACCTCTGCATTTGAATGGATCTCTATGGGAATTGGGGGGTGGGACTAGATTTAGCTTTAAATTACACTGGAACAGTGCGGAACACATGGTTGGCTAAATGGCTCATCAAGGGTCTGATGCATCAAACAAGCCTTAAACCATCACTCTGCTGCCAGAAATACAGTAGATATGGATGGATAACTTGAAGGGTTTCTTCTCCTGACTTATTTTTCCATAGAGTTCAATAGGAAAACTTGTCAGGAGAAACAACCCTTAAAGTGATCCATCCATCCAGAAGTTGTTTGAAAGAATGGCAAGAATGTGCAAAGCCGTTATCAATGCAAAGGGTGGCTACTTTGAAGAATGTAAAATATAAGACTTTTTTTTAATTTGTTTAACCCTTTTTTGGTTTTTGCATAATTTAATTTGTGTCATCTCATAGTTTTGATGTCTTTACTATTCCAAAATGTGGAAAACAGTAAAAATAATGGGAAAAAAACCTTCTATGAGTAGGTGTCCAAACTTTTGACTGGTACTGTATATACAGTGCATCCGGAAAGTATTCACAGCGCTTCACTTTTTCCACATTTTGTTCTGTTACAGCCTTATTCCAAAATTGATTAAATTAATTTTTTCCCTCAAAATTCTACACACAACACCCCATAATGACAATGTGAAAAAAGGTTTTTTGAGATTTTTGCAAATTTATTAAAAATAAAAAAATATAATTTCTCATATACATAAGTATTCATACCTTTTGCTTTAACGTATTTTTAAAGTATCATATTTCATATTTGGTCGCATATCCTTTACATGCTGTTACTTCCTGAAGTCTGTGACCATCAACATCAAAAAACTGTCGATATCTTATTTTCAGGTACTGTTACAAGCGATACTATAACCTCTCTGCATTTGAATGGATCTCTATGGAAATTGGGGGGTGAGACTAGATTCAGCTGTAAATTACACTGGTACAGTATGGAACACATGGCTGGCTAAATGGCTGTAAGTTATCAAGGGTCTGAGCTATCAAACGAGCCCCAAACCATCACTCTGTTGCCAGATATGGAGTAGATGTGGATGGATCACTTTAAGGGTTGTTTCTCCTGACTTTTTCCCCCATAGAGTTCTATAGGAAAATGAGTCCGGAGAAATAACCCTTGCAGTGATCCATCCACATCTACTCCATATCTGGCAACAGAGTGATGGTTTGGGGCTCGTTTGATAGCTCAGACCCTTGATAACTTACAGCCATTTAGCCAGCCATGTGTTCCATACTGTACCAGTGTAATTTACAACTGAATCTAGTCTCACCCCCCAATTTCCATAGAGATCCATTCAAATGCAGAGAGGTTATAGTATCGCTTGTAACAGTACCTGAAAATAAGATATCGACAGTTTTTTGATGTTGATGGTCACAGACTTCAGGAAGTAACAGCATGTAAAGGATATGTGACCAAATATGAAATATGATACTTTAAAAATACGTTAAAGCAAAGGGTATGAATACTTATGTATATGAGAAATTTTTATTTTTTATTTTTAATAAATTTGCAAAAATCTCAAAAAAACTTTTTTCACATTGTCATTATGGGGTGTTGTGTGTAGAATTTTGAGGGAAAAAATTAATTTAATCAATTTTGGAATAAGGCTGTAACAGAACAAAATGTGGAAAAAGTGAAGCGCTGTGAATACTTTCCGGATGCACTGTATATATATTTATTTATTTATTTATTTTTTTTAACAGCTGTGTGGATAGGCTACTGTCGGAACTTACTGCATTCGCACACCCTCTTAAAAAAAAACAGTTTTTACGTTCTCTCTATATTTAAATTTAACAAATTAAAATGTTGTGTAGGCTAGGCTACAACTATGACCAGCAAATGTCTAGGATTACAACAGGAAAATCAGCGTCATAGAGGCTAACCGCCTCATCTTACAGCATTAAGATCTGGAAAGCTCCAGAGACTGTGCGAATAACGTTAGCCTACCTACTAACCTACCAAAGACGGTGGATTTTGTTGTAGGCTATGTGGTGTAACGTTATAATAAAAATAATAAAAAGTATCATTTAAAAAAATTGTGTAAATGTCCATTTGTTTTGATCTGTAGGCTATGTTGCTTTATGACTAGGCTAAATATAGATTATTACAATAGCTGAGGCTACAGGTAAAGTGAGAAATTTCCTGTGAGTAGGAAGATCAGAGTAGGTTGTGCCCCAGGGTCATTTCCCCGGTGTTTTCACCACGGGTGCCTCCCAATATTCTTCACCCCCCCCCCCGACTACCACTCCTCTCCTACCCGGAAGTAAGCAAAACTGTCTGAACGTTTTGAGTACAAGTATTTGCATGTACAATATACAATGTACCTGACATTGTGGTTTGCGTCAAGACATTGTAACCATTAATACACAATTAAGATGTAATCAGCGACATTAGATTAAAACACAGAGATCCGTTTTCGGGGCACGGAGTAGAGGAGGTGGTAGTGGAGGAAGGGAGGGTGCATTTTTCGAGTATTTCACATGTCTTTTACTGCCATCTGCTGGGTAAAGACATGAATGACAGTCTACGCAACATAGCCAAGGCGGAATAGGCCTACGTGATTTTTAAAGTTATGAAAACTAATTATGTAATTCATTCAATGAATAGGCGATTTAAAAGTATCTCCCCTCCCGCTGGTGAAACAATAAGCCTATTCACTGGGCGCTAACGCCTACGAGAAATATTATACATTTCAGCCAATTGACCTATATCTTTAAACATATCCACAGATGTCCAAAAACATTGCTTTTATATCATTTTCGCTTTTGAAGCACTTCAACTTTCGTTTTTCATCATGAAATGCTTTTGTATTGGCCAACATACTGATACTGAATGATAAACATATACAGTTGAAGTCGGAAGTTTACATACACTTAGGTTAAAGTCATTAAAACAAAATTTGAACCACTCCACAGATTTCATGTTAGCAAACTATAGTGTTGGCAAGTCAGTTAGGACATCTACTTTGTGCATGACACTAGTAATTTTTCCAACAATTGTTTACAGACAGATTATTTCACTTTTAATTCACTACATCACAATTCCAGTGGGTCAGAAGTTTACATACGCTAAGTTGACTGTGCCTTCTTTAAAGAGCTTGGAAAATTCCAGAAAATGATGTCATGGCTTTAGAAACTTCTGATAGGCTAATTGACATTATTTGAGTCAAATGGAGGTGTACCTGTGGATGTATTTTAAGGCCTACATTTAAACTCAGTGCTTCTTTGCTTGACATCATGGGAAAATCTAAAGAAATCAGCCAAGAAAAGAAAGAAAATTGTGGACCTCCACAAGTCTCGTACATCCTTGGGAGCAATTTCCAAATGCCTGAAGGTGCCACGTTCGTCAGTACAAATAATAGTACGCAAGTGTAAACACCATGGGACCACGCAGCTGTCATACCGCTCAGGAAGGAGACGTGTTCTGTCTCCTAGAGATGAACGTGCTTTGGTGCGAAAAGTGCAAATCAATCTGAGAACAACAGCAAAAGACCTTGTGAAGATGCTGGAGGGAACAGGTACAAAAGTATCTATATCCACAGTAAAACAAGTCCTATATTGACATAACCTGAAAGGCTGCTCAGCAAGGAAGAAGCCGCTATTCCAAAACCGCCATAAAAAAGCCAGACTACAGTTTGCAACTGCACATGGGGACAAAGATCTTACTTTTTGGAGAAATGTCTTCTGGTCTGATGAAACAAAAATTTAACTGTTTGGCCATAATGACCCTAGTTATGTTTGGAGGAAAAAGGGTGAGGCTTGCAAGCCGAAGAACACCATCCCAACCGTGAAGCACGGGGGTGGCAGCATCATGTTGTGGGGGTGCTTTGCTGCAGGAGGGACTGGTGCACTTCATAAAGTAGATGGCATCATGAGGAGGGAAAATTATGTGGATATATTGAAGCAACATCTCAAGACATCAGCCAGGAAGTTAAAGCTTGGTCACAAATGGCTCTTCCAAATGACCCAAAGCATACTTCCAAAGTTGTGGCAAAATGGCAGAAGGACAACAAAGTCAAGGTATTGGAGTGGCCATCACAAAGTCCTGACCTCAATCCAATCGAAAATTTGTGGGCAGAACTGGAAAAAGTGTGTGCGAGCAAGGAGGCCTACAAACCTGACTCAGTTACACCAGTTCTGTCAGGAGGAATGGGCCAAAATTTCAGCAACTTATTGTGAGAAGCTTGTGGAAGGCTACCCAAAATGTTTGACCCAAGCTAAACAATTTAAAGGCAATGCTACCAAATACTGAGTGTATGTAAACTTCTGACCCACTGGGAATGTGATGAAAGGATTAAAAGCTGAAATAAATCATTCTCTCTACTATTATTCTGACATTTCACATTATTAAAATAAAGTTGTGATCCTAACTGACCTAAGACAGGGAATGTTTACTAGGATTAAATGTCAGGAATTGTGAAAAATTGAGTTTAATTGGATTTGGCTAAGGTGTATGTAAACTTTCGACTTCAACTGTACAATTAAAAGTTAAAACGTTATGGTTGTAGTTAGCTGTTTTCGCTATGTTTGCTAGCAAAACCAAAACTTTCCTGCAAAGGGTGTCCATGGCACCAAGTCCCCAGTTGTGCAGCTTAAATGCCGCATTTACCACCTCCAATATGCGACCTCTCACCATAAACTCAAGTAGGGTTAGACGGCAAACTTTTTACCGTAATAACTTGAAATTTTTTCACATGCACTTTTCAACTTTTTGTTACCATAATTACGCAAAATTAAAATTGTGCATTCGCATCCGCTCTGCGTCCAGGCAAAAAAATAGCTTTAGTCAATTTCAATGTATTATGCGATTGAACAAAGGGCAGCTTCACCTCTATGGAGTGTGATCCTGTTTTTGGCATGCAGGTATACAAGATGATTCAATGCTGGATTAACTCCTCGTATCGTAATTCACGTTCGTGAAACAGAGTAATTCCGAATTTCGTTAACGAGATAATTTGATATCATATGCATCAAATTATCTTGGATTGTTTTTTTTTTTGAAGGGGGTGCCGCACTGTTATTGTTTTGAAAGCTCCGCTCTACGATGGCTATGATGCAGATTTGGCAAAAACCGGTATGCAGTAACATAGCCTTTTTTGTTTTCAAGGACGGTATTTCCCGATATAACTTCAGACTTGTGGCAAAAGTGTCGCCATGGTAACAGTGACATAATCTGTCCAGGAATGAGAGCAAGTCGGATTTTTCATGGTAAAATTACATTTTATGACAACTGTAAAAAATAAAAAATCCCCAACTTGTTTACATTCTCTGGCAGATGTTAGGGAAATCTGTTACCGCGGTGTGCACTTTTGCCAAACCTGCATCATAACCGTCATAGCGCGGAGCTTTCAAAACCATAACAGCACGGGGAAAAAAAAGTAAAATTTCAAAAAAATCCTTCGGCTACACGTAGCCTAGCCAATGGCTATGATCATTTTGGGACTAAACTGGCCGGTAATCACAGGCACATCGCTTCATTGCTAGCTTTTAAATTGTATTGCCTGTGGATGCCATATTTACCTAAATATTAACATACAGTCATCTACAAGTTATTGATAAGTTGATAGCTAACATTACTAGGCAAAGAGTAAATAGAATTCTCAAAACGGAAGTGCACTCTGGTCCAGTACATTTAGAACAACAGCACGCGCATTACAATGAAACCGTTCAGAAATTATCTTCTGGACTCGTGTGTCATGCTGGTCTCCAGATGTACGCGGATGACACCGTTATATATGTGGCTGGTAAGACTGCCAACGCAGTTACTGTACAGTTGACAGAGTATCTAAAATCTATTGCAACATGGTTGGATAATTATTGTTTGACACAATGTTTAAATTAAAATTAAAAATCTCTGCTTTTCATCCAGTAGATGACCCACACTAGACGAACTAGATATTATGATAAATATCTCGGTCTTATACTGGATCCCCAAATTTGAGAAACATGTTAAAATTCTGAGCAGAATTGTACTTGTAGACGAATCAGAAACTGTTTGCCATTCTCACTGGCTGCATTACTACCTGGTACGGCAGCTGCTCCGCTGCTGATCGCAAGGCCCTCCAGAGGGTGGTGAAGGACAGCGGAGCGCATCATTGGCTGCCACCTCCCCTCCGTGCAAGGCATCTCCCACACACAATGCCTGAAGAAAGCACGGAAAATCATAAAAGACTACAGCCACCCAGGCCATGGACTGTTCTCGCTGCTGCCATCTGGTAGATGTTACCGGAGCACGTTAACGGACTACTAGACTCACGAACAGTTTTTTCCCCCCAGGCCATCAGGCTTCTCAACCAGCAACATTAATCTCAGTGATCACATTGATCACATGATCACCTCAATATATGCTCTAGTCACTTCCTATGTACATTCAATGTACATCACCATAATTTAATGTACATATCCATCGTCACCTCTACACTTTATATTTATAATATTTAATACTCTTATTCTTACTGTCCATATCCCCCATCTTTACTGACTGTGGAACTGCTAGTGTTTTACTGCTATGTATATTTTTTGTTATTCTTGCCCTTATTTGTGACTCTTTAACAATTTAATATTTTTTATGCCTACTATGTAGTTGTTGCTTGCCATGTCCAAAGAATTTCATTGTTCAGAATGACCTTTTGTTATACTGTGCACTTGATAAATAAAAGCACTTTGACTTTGACATAGTTGAGCTTGTATAATATGCATGCTACACATTTACCTTTGCAATGTCCCTACAACAGACATTCTCTCTGGGAGAGAGTTTAGTGAAGTGACCACATGTGCTCTTGTTGAAATGGAATCCAATATTGTTGATATCTTGCAGGTAATGTTAGTGTGATTGCCTACAGCCTGTGTAAAATGAGTAGCTACATGGCATGGGTAACTATTTGTACAGCATGTGATTTGTTGTTTGTTGGCTGCATCATTATAAGCCCAAACGAGGCTATGCGTGCTGCCGCCTACCACTACAAAACATTGCCCATCCTCACATTCTCCACCATTAATTTTGCCTCGGCTACTTGGGGCTCGGCAGCAGCTGAGCAGCTGCAGCAAGCGTGTGTGTTTGTGTGAGAGAGGGTAGCGAGAGAGAGAGTGGAACAAAGCAGCTCCTGTGAGTGCTGTCCAGAGTAGAAGTGAGCTTTCGGCTACTAGTGGAAAAAAATTGGTGGGGCGTGCTTTAATACCTGGAGCTCAGCCCCTATATTATTATCTTATCACGCCTGGTGATGACTATTGGTCACAGACAACGGCGCAAGCAGTCATTGCATGCAAAGGATATGTAACAACATACTAAACATGACTACTTTCATTTACATAATATTGTGTCCCAAACATTATGGTGACCTGAAATGAGGGGGGGGGGCTGGCTATGTATAAAAAGTGCTGTAATTTCTACATGGTGAAACCAAAATGTATACAAATACTCTAATAAAAGCTGAGAATCCGCACTTTAAAGGGTAACAAAAGCACGCTGGTTTAGCTAGACCCTGCCCCCTTTTGAAATTCGAAAAATGCCGAAATCTGGCCGTGATAAGGTAGTAATATAGGGGCTGAGCTTCAGGTATCAAACCACGCCCCAGCTTTTTTTTTTTTTCACTAGTAGCCAAAGGCTAATTTCTACCAACTCCCTCTCTTGCCAGTCCCAGATCCCCCCCCCCCCCCCCCCCCCCCCCCAGAAGGATAGTTCCTTCTCCCACCGAAGCCCCCCCTACAGCTCCACCATCCACTCCTAAGCCACCTCCCAGGTCTCATTGAGCCCTGAACCATCACCATCTATCCCCAAATCTGGCAATAAATTGACATGAGTCGGGTCTCTGCTCCTTTTGTGAAACATTAGCCCTGACAACAAGCTGGGGCCCCTGCCGCATGCACTCTACCATCCCAGTCATGCTTAGAAACAGAATGATGAAAGCTCATGTAAGGAAAGACCAAACATTTTCAAACCTGTTAGCAAATAAATTATTTTCCTATCGCTCTGTAAACTTCTCTAATCTGGTCTCAATACCCTGTCTACAACAGCCAGCCTTGAAGCCTGTTAAGGAAAAAATAATAATAAAACTAGCCCTATTAAATGTTAGATCCTTAGCGAACAAGTCGTTCTTAATTAACAATTTTATTACTTCTCACCAATTTGATTTTATGTTTTTAAATGAGACATGGTTAGATAAACATGGAGGTGCACAAATTCTCATTGAAACAGCACCTCCCAACTTCAGTTTTATGGATGTTAGTAGAGCTGAGAGGAGGCGGAGTAGCTGCCTTATTCAAGAATGTATTTCAATGTAAGCAAATATCATATGGTGATTTCTCATCTTTTGAATATCTTGCTGCCATATTGAAAGGATCTCCCCGAATTTTATTGTTAACATTATATAGGGCCACCTAAAATGTGTACAGTTTTTTGATGACTTTGCCAAACTGCTATCCATCATTTCCACGGAATTTGATTGTCTTATTATTGCTGGTGATTTTAATATTCATATGGATAATTCCAACGATAGCACCACTAAAGATCTCTCTACCCTATTGAATACTTTTTAACTGTCTCAACATGTGAATGAGCCAACTCATAATCGTGGCCATACTTTAGATTAGTTATTTCAAAGGGTTGAATATTTCAACTGTCACTGTAACTAATGTTGCTTGATATCCGATCACTGCTGTGTTTTCTTTGATTTCTCTATAACCCCTGATATTCATATTAGATCTGAAACTGTTAAAAAACGGTTTTATCAATGAAAATACTACTGAATTGTTTATGGAGGCCTTTGCTCTTACTCTAACTCCCACTTCAACTGCTGTAAATGATCATCTGGATCATTTTAATTCAAACATTAGTAATATTATTGATTCTATTGCACCTGTTAGGACAAAATTAATTTCTGGTAAACAAAAAGCTCCTTGGAGAAATGCTATGTCGGTAAAAGCCATGAAGAATGAGTGCCGAAAGGCACATATGACATACAGTATATAAAGAGACACTTCATTTCTACAATTTAGAAATAAGAAATGCCAGAAAATCATTCTTCTCTGAAATCATTAACAACGTCAACAACAACACACGCATCCTATTTGCTACTCTCAATAGGCTGACAAACCCACCAGCTCCAATACCTCCCGAACTCCTCTCTGTTAATAAATGCAATGAATTTGCAACCTTTTTTAAAGATAAAATTCAAGGCATTAGACAAGCCATTAACTCCTCTATCTCTAATAAGTACATAGTGCTGCCTCCTCACCCAAATAGAGATATCATGATAAACATGACTCAGTTTGAGATCAATGATTGTAAAACTCTTGAGGAAACTGTATTAAATCTTAAACCTTCTTCCTGTTGCCTTGATATTCTACCCACAAACCTTTTTAGAAATGTTTTTAACTGCCTGGCGATTGAACTACTTCAAATAGTTAATAACTCCCTCCAATCGGGCATCTTCCCTGAGGCTTTGAAAACCGCGGTAATTAAGCCTCTATTAAAAAAGAGCAGCTTAGATATGTCTGTTTTAAATAATTACAGACCTATATCTAACTTACCTTTTATAGGCAAAGTTATTGAAAAAGTTATTCATCGGCAACTTAGTAACTTTTTTATTTCTAATGGCTACCTTGACAAATTTCAATCCGGCTTTCGCCCTCATCACAGTACCGAGACTGCCCTTATCAAGGTCCTTAATGACATTCGTTTAAATACCGACTGATAAAATCTCAGTCTTAGTGTTATTAGATCTTAGTGCTGCATTTGACACTGTAGATCATACACTGCCCGGCCAAAAACAAAGTCGCACACACTAATATTTCGTTGGACCGCCTTTAGCTTTGATTTTGGCGCGCATTTGTTGTGGCATTGTTTCGACAACCTTATGCAATGTCACAACATTTATTTCCATCCAGAGTAGCATAGGTTTTTGGCTGAGATCTTGTATTGACGACGGGAGAGTCGAACCACTCCGTAAAGAGTTCTCCAGCACATCCCAAAGACTTTCAATGGGGTTAAGGTCAGGAATCTGGTGGCTAATTCATGTTTGAAAATGATTCCTCATGCTCCCTGAACCACTCTTTCACAATTTGAGCCCGATGAATCTTGGCATTGTCATCCTGGCATATGCCCATTTATGGGATAACCTGGTCATTCAGTACATTCAGGTACTTCGCTGACTTCATTTTATTGCTGCATAATGTTGCTGAGCCTAGACCTGACCAACTGAAGCAACCCCAGATCATAACACTGCCTCCAGAGGCTTGTACAGTGGGCACTATGCATGACGGGTGCAATGGCGACTTTTTTTTTGGCCGGGCAGTGTATAATTCTGCTTGACAGACTAGAAAATTGGGTTGGACTTTCAGGTACCGCCCTAAATTGGTTTAAGACCTATCTAGCGGACAGAAAGTATTTTGGCTCCATTGGCAATTTTACTTCTGAGCGGATTACAATGACTTGTGGTGTTCCCCAAGGATCAATCCTTGGACCTCTATTATTCAATCTGTACATGCTCCCACTACAACAAATCTTACAAAAAAATATCGATTACCAAGCTACGCAGACGACACCCAAATTTACATAGCTCTCTCACCAAATGATTATGGTCCAATCGACTTGCTCTGTCAATGCATTGAACATATTAACATCTGGATGCGTCAAAATTTTCTGTTAAACAAGAATATTTTTTAACAAGTTTTTATCAAGAATAGAATCATTGTTTTCGGAACGCACGATAAAAGACACCTTGATTTCCTGTCCCTTCAGACTAAAACCCAGGTTAGAAATCTTGGTGTGATCTTGGACTCAGAATAAAATTTCAATACCCATATCAATTTAATAACAAAATCGGCTTACTATCACCTAAAAAACATAGCAAGCATCAGGGACTTTATGCCTAAACAGGACCTAGAAAAGCTTATTCATGCCTTTATCTCCAGCAAATTGGATTATTGTAATGGCTTATTTACAGGCCTTTCAAAAAAAGCGATTCGCCAACTACAACTTATTCAAAATGCTGCTGCTAGAGTGTTAAGGAAAAAAAGGAAATTCGATCATATCACGCCAATTCTTAGGTCTCTGCACTGGCTCCCAATCAAGCAGAGAATTAACTTCAAATCATTGCTGCTTGTGTACAAGTCACTAAATGGGCTAGGGCCTTCATATGTCTCTGATCTCCTTTTGCCATACAAACCCCCCAGAGCCCTAAGGTCATCTGATGCTGGCTTATTAACCATTCCAAGAGTTAAAACAAAACATGGAGGCGCAGCTTTCTGTTACGATGCTACTCACAGCTGGAACAATCTCCCAGAAGATTTTAGAAATGCCCAAACTCTAACCACTTTTAAAACTAAGCTAAAAACATTCATGTTCTGCACCGCATATACTTAGATACAGTCAAGCCGGAAAGTCTGCACACCCCTTTCACCTTCTCCACGTTTTATTACGTTACAGACTTATACTACAATAGATTGAGTTCATTTTTTGCCTCAAACATCTACACACAATAGCCAATAATGACAAAGTGAAAACAGGTTTTTAGAAAATATGCAATTTTATTTTACTGACAAAAATAGGTTATTTAGGGGTTACATATCTGTACACACCCTTAGCCTAATACTTGGTTGCTGCATCGATTACAGCTTCAAGGCATCTTGGGAAAGAAGCTACGAGCTTGGCACACTTGTTTCTGGACATTTCTGCCCATTCATCTTTGCATATCCTTGCAAGCTCCGTCAGGTTGGATGGGGTGTATCGGTACACAGCCATTTTCAGCTCTTTCCACAGATGTTCAATTGGATTCAGGTCTGGGCTCTGGCTGGGCCACTCAAGGACATGCACAGACTTTCTCTGAAGCCACTCCTTTGTTCTCTTGGCTGTGTGCTTTGGGTCGTTGTCATGTTGGAAGGTAAACCTTCGCCCCAGTCTGAGGTCCAGAGCGCTCTGGAGCAGGTTTTCTTCAAGGATCTCCGTGTACTTAGCCGCATTCATCTTTCCCTCTATCAGGACTAGTCGCCCCGTTCCGCTGCTGAAAAACATCCCCACATCATGATGCTGCCACCGCCATGCTTCACTGTAGGGATGGTATTAGCCAGGTGATGAGCGGTGCCTGGTTTCCTCCAGACGTGACGCTTGGTATTCAGGCCAAAAAGTTAAATTTTGGTTTCATCAGACCAGAGAATCTTGATTCTCATGGTTTGAGAGTCCTCTAGGTGCCTTTTGGCAAACTCCAAGCGGGCTGTGATGTGCCTTTTACTAAGGAGGGGCTTCTGTCTGGCTACTCTACCATAAAGGCCTGATTGGTGGAGTGCTGCCTGGATGGTTGATCTTCTGAAAGTTTCTCCCATCTCCACACGGATACACTCGATTGCTCAGTTTGGCCGGGCGGCCAGGTCTAGGAAGATTCTTGGTGGTTCCAAACTTCTTCCATTTACAAATGATGGTGGCCACTGTGCTCTTTGGGACCTGTAAAGCTGCAGAGATTTTTCCGTACCCTTCTCCAGATCTATGCCTTGACACAATCCTGTTTCTGAGGTCTGCAGATAATTCCTTTGACCCCATGGCTTGGAGTTTGCTCTGACATGCACTGTCAACTGTGGGACCTAATATAGGCAGGTGTTGGCAATCCCCAATCATGTCCAATCAATTGAATTTATCACAGGTGGACTCCAATTAAGTTGTAGAAACATCTCAAGCAGTATCAGTGGAAACAAAATGCACCTAATGTATATTTTACATTTTGTTTTTTAATAAATTAGCACAAATGTCTAAAAACCTGTTTTCACTTTGTCATTATGGGCTATTTTGTGTAGAATTTTGAGACAAAAAATGAACTCAATCTATTGTAGAATATGTCTGTAACGTAATAAAATGTGGAGAAGGTGAAAGGGGTGTGCAGACTTTCCGGCTTGACTGTATTTTAAGGCCAACCTTCAAACTCAGTGCCTCTTTGCTGGACATCATGGGAAAATCAAAAGAAATCTGCCAAAACCTCAGAAAAAAAATTGTGGACCTCCACAAGTCTGGTTCATCTTTGGGAGAAATTTCCAAATGCCTGAAGGTGCCACGTTCATCAGTACAAATAATAGTACGCTAGTATAAACACTATATGACCACGCAGCCGTCATACTGCTCAGGAAGGAGACGTGTTCTGTCTCCTAGAGATGAACGTGCTTTGTTGCGAAAAGTGCAAATCAATCCCAGAACAACAGCAAAAGACCTTGTGAAGATGCTGGAGGGAACAGGTACAAAAGTATCTATATCCACAGTAAAACGAGTCCCATATTGACATAACCTGAAAGGCTGCTCAGCAAGGAAGAAGCCACTACTCTAAAACCGCCATAAAAAAGCCAGACTGCACATGGGGACAAAGATCTTACTTTTTGGAGAAATGTCCTCTGGTCTGATGAAACAAAAATTTAACTGTAACCATAATGACCATCGTTATGTTTGGAGGAAAAAGGGTGAGGCTTGCAAGCCGAAGAACACCATTCCAACCGTGAAGCACGGGGGTGGCAGAGTCATGTTGTGGGGGTGCTTTGCTTGACTGTAAATACTGTTATCTGATGTTCAGTTGTTGCTTGTTATCTGTTGAGCACTTGAAAAGTCCTCCATAAAGTGGGGCAAAAGACCACTATACCGGTGGCAGGAAGTGCTTTTGGCGTAGCCAAGGCGAAGTCCTCTATTCAGGAGAGGCAAAAGTCCTGCAGCGGTTGCTGGCAGGCAAAAGTAAGGCCTCTGTAAAGAGGGGCAGTTGCCTTTTTGGAGTAAAAGAGCCGAAAAGAAGCCTCGAAAGAGAAGGCCTCTGTAAAGAGGGGCAGTTGCCTTTTTGGAGTAAAAGAGCCAAAAAGAAGCCTCGAAAGAGAAGGCTTCAAGAAAGAGGGGCAGTATACCTCGAAGGAGGGACAGAAGTCCTGCAGCGGCGCTGGCAGGCATAATATCACCCAGAGAGAGAGGCTGTACGGTGCGTAGCAGATAGCAGGTAGCAGGCTGATTGTGGTAGGAGTGTTTGTTGGGGTATTTGTTTTGTGGGCCCAACCAGTATTGCGTTTTATTATAACTGTTTTAACTTTTTATTAACATTGTTCCTAAACTGTTTTTAACTTAAGATTGTTTTCAATTCTAATTAACTTTTTATATAATGTCTTTCTATGTCTTATGTAAAGCACTTTGAGTTGCCTTGTGTATGAAAATGTGCTATACAAATAAACTTGGCTTGACTACTGTGGACAGCACTCACAGCGGCTGTTTTGTTCCACACTCTCTCTCTCGCTACTTCTCTCACTCATACACCCACAAACAAACAGGCTAGCTCCAGCTGCTGTCGAGCCCCAAGTAGCTGAGGTAGAAGCAATGGTGGAGAATGAGAGGATGGCCAATTTATGTGGTAGGCGGCCTCTCGTTTCAAATCACACGCTGTACAAATACCATGTCATGTAGACTACTCATTTTACACAGGCTGTAGACAATCACACGACCTGCAAGATATCAACAATATTGGTTTTCATTTCAACGGGTGCACATGCACTGCACTGAACTCTCTCCAAGAGAGAATGTCTGTTGTAGGGACGTTGCAAAGGTAAACGTGTAGCATGCATATAATACAACTCCTGGCTCAACTATGCTTTATACTATATATTAATTTTTAATGAAGTTTTTTTTTTTTTTTTAAATAAACTAGCTAGCTACTTGCTAAGCTATATTGGAAAAAAAGAACTATCAAAAATCAAGGGACTATCAAGCTAACTATAAAAAAAATATATACCAAAGATAGGTTACGATAACTTACTAGAATATTCAAAAAAGCTAAACTGTAAGCTAAGTATATATACTGTTGAAGTCGAAGGTTTACATACATCTCAGCCAAATCCATTTAAACTCTGTTTTTCTGGAATTTTGGCCCGTTTCTCCTGACAGAACTGGTGTGACTGAGTCAGGTTTGTAGGCCTCCTTGCTCGCACACGCCTTTTCAGTTCTGCCCACAAATTTTCGATTGGATTGAGGTCAGGACTTTGTGATGGCCACTCCAATACCTTGACTTTGTTGTCCTTAAGCCATTTTGCCACAACTTTGGAAGTATGCTTTGGGTCATTGTCCATTTGGAAGAGCCATTTGCAACCAAGCTTTAACTTCCTGGCTGATGTCTTGAGATGATGCTTCAATATATCCACATAATTTTCCTTCCTCATGATGCCATCTATTTTATGACGTGCACCAATCCTGCAGCAAAGCACCCCCACAACATGATTCTGCCACCCCCGTGCTTCACGGTTGGAATGGTGTTCTTCGGCTTGCAAGCCTCACCCTTTTTCCTCCAAACATAATGATGGTCATTATGGTTACAGTTAAATTTTTGTTTCATCAGACCAGAGGACATTTCTCCAAAAAGTAAGATCTTTGTCCCCATGTGCAGTTGCAAACTGTAGTCTGGCTTTTTTATGGCGGTTTTAGAGTAGTGGCTTCTTCCTTGCTGAGCAGCCTTTCAGGTTATGTCAATATGGGACTCGTTTTACTGTGGATATAGATACTTTTGTACCTGTTCCCTCCAGCATCTTCACAAGGTCTTTTGCTGTTGTTCTGTGATTGATTTGCACTTTTCGCACCAAAGCACGTTCATCTCTAGGAGACAGAACACGTCTCCTTCCTGAGCAGTATGACGGCTGCGTGGTCATATAGTGTTTATACTTGCGTACTATTATTTGTACTGACGAACGTGGCACCTTCCGGCATTTGGAAATTGCTCCCAAGGATGAACCAGACTTGTGGAGGTCCACAATGTTTTTTCTGAGGTTTTGGCAGATTTCTTTTGATTTTCCCATGATGTCCAGCAAAGAGGCACTGAGTTTGAAGGTTGGCCTTAAAATACAGTCAAGCCGGAAAGTCTGCATACCCCTTTCACCTTCTCCACGTTTTATTACGTTACAGACATATTCTACAATAGATTGAGTTAATTTTTTGTCTCACAATTCTACACAAAATAGCCCATAATGACAAAGTGAAAACAGGTTTTTAGACATTTGTGCTAATTTATTAAAAATCTAAATGCAAAATATACATATGTAGACAAGTGTGCACACCCTTTGATATGACACCCAAAAGTGAGCTGAGGTGCATTTTGTTTCCACTGATACTGCTTGAGATGTTTCTACAACTTAATTGGAGTCCACCTGTGATAAATTCAATTGATTGGACATGATTGGGGATTGCCAACACCTGCCTATATTAGGTCCCACAGTTGACAGTGCATGTCAGAGCAAACTCCAAGCCATGGGGTCAAAGGAATTATCTGCAGACCTCAGAAACAGGATTGTGTCAAGGCATAGATCTGGAGAAGGGTACGGAAAAATCTGCAGCTTTACAGGTCCCAAAGAGCACAGTGGCCACCATCATTCGTAAACGGAAGAAGTTTAGAACCACCAAGAATCTTCCTAGACCTGGCCGCCCGGCCAAACTGAGCAATCGGGGAAGACGGGCCTTGGCCAGGGAGGTGAGCAGGAACCCGAGGGTCACTCTGACAGAGCTCCAGCGTATCCTTGTGGAGATGGGAGAACCTTTTAGAAGATAAAAAGGCACATCACAGCCTGCTTTGGAGTTTGCCAAAAGGCACCTAGAGGACTCTCAAAGCATGAGAATCAAGATTCTCTGGTCTGATGAAACCAAAATTGAACTTTTTGGCCTGAATACCAAGCGTCACGTCTGGAGGAAACCAGGCACCGCTCATCACCTGGCTAATACCATCCCTACAGTGAAGCATGGCGGTGCCAGCATCATGATGTGGGGATGTTTTTCAGCAGTGGGAACGGGGCGACTAGTCCTGATAGAGGGAAAGATGAATGCAGCTAAGTACACCGAGATCTTTGAAGAAAACCTGCTCCAGAGCGCTCTGGACCTCAGACTGGGGCGAAGGTTTACCTTCCAACATGACAACGACCCGAAGCACACAGCCAAGAGAACAAAGGAGTGGCTTCAGAGAAAGTCTGTGCATGTCCTTGAGTGGCCCAGCCAGAGCCCAGACCTGAATCCAATTGAACATCTGTGGAAAGAGCTGAAAATGGCTGTGTACCGACGCTCCCCATCCAACCTGACGGAGCTTGCAAGGATATGCCAAGAGGAATGGGCAAAAATGTCCAGAAACAAGTGTGCCAAGCTCGTAGCTTCTTTCCCAAGACGCCTTGAAGCTGTAATCGCTGCCAAAGGTGCAGCAACCAAGTGTTAGGCTAAGGGTGTGTACAGATATGTAACCCCTAAATAACCTATTTTTGTCAGTAAAATAAAATTGCATATTTTCTAAAAACCTGTATTCACTTCGTCATTATTGGCTATTGTGTGTAGATGTTTGAGGCAAAAAATGAACTCAATCTATTGTAGTATAAGTCTGTAACGTAATAAAACGTGGAGAAGGTGAAAGGGGGTGTGCAGACTTTCCGGCTTGACTGTACATCGACAGATACACCTCCAATTGACTCAAATAATGTCAATTAGCCTATCAGAAATTTCTAAAGCCATGCTGTAATTTTCTGGAATTTTCCAAGTTTTTTAAAGGCAGTCAACTTAGTGTATGTAAACTTCTGACCCACTGGTATTGTGATAGTGAATTAAAAGTGAAATAAACTGTAAACAATTGTTGTAAAAATTGTCATCCACAAAGTAGATGTCCTAACTGGCTTGCCAATACTATAGTTTGCTAACATGAAATCTGTGGAGTGGTTAAAAATTAGTTTTTGTTCAACCTAAGTGTATGTAAACGTCCGACTTCAACTGTATATATTGCTCGCTCGCTCGCTCTTTCTCTCCCTCTCCTATCGTCCACAGCACGCAGATAAGCCAGTGAGATTCACTTTTATAGATTCGCTCCAAAACTTCATGGCTTAGCTGTACAGGTTTCAATTTGGCCAATGACAGACTGGACATGCAGTACCTAACGTTTAACCACTAGAAACACTTTGAGCCAGATCCTTTGGGTTTACTCTGTTTTGCGCTGACTACAGTAAAATGTCAAGATTTGGACCAGAATAATTCAATAACACTTAGAAAAAAACCAGTGTATCAGTTCTCATCTAAAATAAGTGGTTTTAGTGCTTTGTTACCCTTTAACCACATCTAAAATTGTGGAGTACAGCGTCAAATCAAGAAAAAATGTTTTTGTCCCAAATATTATGGAGGGCACTGTATATGATAAGTGATGTGTGAAGGAAATGGAACGTGTGATACAGGTTTGTTTTGATGGTAAATGGCCATCTGAAAGTAATAAAGCTGGTTTGATGTTTCAGGCTGATCTGGAGCAGTATAAGAAGGCTCTTTTGGATGCTGGCTGTGACCTCTCACCCTTGAACTACATTAAACAGTGGAAGTGAGTAGCTTCAGTATACAGGTGGTGCAGATAAAAATTCACAACACTACCACATATTGTGTCACCCTACGAGGACATGGTTGGTATTCAATCCTGGACCGTGAGGCCCACCCATCTACTGGAACAGTGCCTTAATAGGATGAGCCACCCAGCAGCCCAGGGATTTTTCTTTGTTTTTGTCTCTTTGCGCACACTAATTTTCAAGGTTCTGAAATGTTTTTGAAAGTAATGCGGCGTTCACATGGTAGCGTTATGCTGTTGACGGCAAACCGAATTTTCCATGTTTTTCAATGAGGCAGCAACAGAAAGCTCTGCCTCCGCTAGCGAATACCGCACACCACAAACCCCGACGGAACCTTCAGCCAAAACCTCAATTTTCTCAGCTTTTGCAGTCATACTGTAGTGGAGGGAGTGAAGGTATATTAATGAAACAGTGAGTGCTCTCCTCCTTTTCTCATCCATGCTTGTACAGTACCAAGCACCTTTCCTAAATAATAAAACCCTAACCCGCAAAATCACCATAGCAACTTTACATGACGTTTATATCTTGTTCTGTAGTTCTGACGTTTATTGCTGCGGTCGTCATCTGTTCCGTATTCACACACGGTATAACGTTACTTTCTACTGTCAAAATGTGAACGCCCTATAGAAGTGGACGTGTAAAGGGCCATTCACACAGCGGACAGTAGACAGCACAACGGCATGGACGTAGTTCACGGTACAGACCAGAGACCTAGAGAGACTGATGTCTTTGTATCTCCGCCATTCATTTTTATTTGTTCCATTGAAGTACATTATATGGCGCCCCTAGTAGTCAGTTGCGGTATCGTTCACTTTTTGCAGTAAGTGTAGAATTGTTTTAAAAAATTAATACTGGGAGTGGATTGGGCTATATGCCCCGGCGATGGCTTTCTCACCCTAGCGCAGTAAGTAGGCTAGGCTAGTTAGTTGTGCCGCATGTGACGACAAGGTTCCTGTAAGTGCTTGTGTGGAAATATCACGTAGGCTATACAAAGAAGGGTTCACATGTGTCAACAATGCAGTCAGGGACAATGTTTGTGTTCCTATAGTAAGTTAGCCAATCAGAATAAAGTTTCCTAACTTTAGGATAACCCTGTTGATATGGTAACTTTTTTGTTGCTAGCCGTTAGGATTAAAAATATAACGTTCGCTAACTCCATAATGTTGATGGCTGCTTTTTTATTACTTTTGGCGAACGAGGGAAATGTCAATAAGCGGCATTTAATTGTGGAAAGGCTTATGGCAGACCCGAACAATGTGTTGCGGTTTAGTGACAAAACACTTAGGCTATAGCACCCATCACACTTCTAATTCAGGCTTGAAAGCTCATCGTTTCTACACCATTTTTCGGATAGCCTCGGACTTTGAGTGCTGGTTGACGTCTCTGTTAGAAACTAATGTCCGTTTGTTTATTTACCCAACCGATCAGCTATGCGCGATATGAAAAAAGTGGCGTCGGTTGTTGGGTTACAGACATGAAAGTTGATCAACGATTTCTGATTGAGTATTTAGGTTTTCCTAACCTGAAATAAGATAGGATGGAATAAGATATGATTAATAATGTTAGTGAGTGGAAATATCCAGATAACGTAGGCCTATCCACGGTTTGGGGTGGAGATAATGGAGAGCGCCAATCTGCCACTCTGCAAAATTTTAAAAGTACTGAACCTTTTTGGTGAGCGATAGCCTGTCAGAGAAAATGTTTGCGATGACCGGTGACGTTTTACGTGCTTACACAAACACCGCAAGATCAGTATACCAGAAATTTTCTTATAAAGGGGGAGATGGGAGACTCCGCGTCTTTTGCATTGTGAAAAGCGTAACGGCTAGCAGTAGCTTAGCTTGGATCACGTGCACCGTTGCTAGCCAATCGTTTCAAAGTATTGACGTCAGTGAGACTCTTCAGAGTAGTGATGGGCAGTTCGGCTCTTTTTTCTGAGTCGGCTCTTTCCGTACCGTTCGGTTTGAAGAGTCAGGTCGGAGTCTGAGTTGCGAGTTTTTGGTACTTCCAGTTAATACAGTAGGCTACCGTTTGTTTGTTTGATTCTTTCTTCTTTGGAACTGCCCGAGCCGCATCTTTTTCTCCTGTGGCGCGAGCTGGAATTTGAAGCCGTTCCAGACAGCAGAGTCTAGCTGGTAGCAAATGAAGTTAGTAAACTTAACTAGCTTTGGTATTTTATTCAGACCCAAATCACCCGATTGATGCTCATTTTTCATAGCCTATGCTCAATGTTTTCTGTTCACTCTCCCTTACTTTTCAAGCTAGTTTGCAATCGCATCCAGTTTACATTTATTTACGACTTTCCTATCTCCGTTATTCTAGCAGAAGTTTAAAATAACGCTGTCGGTATATTGATTGTAACGTTAGATATTAGGCTATGTTGCCTAATAATAGACATTGAATGGTTATATTTGCATAGGCTATAGCCATTTATCAGTCTATGCAAATATAAATTTTATTTTATCAGATCCTAGAATCCAGTAGCCTACTGAAAATGTGGTGGATGGATAGTGAGAGATAGCCAGCCAAATCCGACAAACGCCAGATCTTGATGCGCGTGTGTGTCGGCTACAGGAGCCTGTTTCGTTTATTAGTTTTAAATATGTAGTATTTGGTAAAGATTTATTTGGACACCATAAAATATGTTTATTTGAACCATTAGGCTATTTATTATTATACAAAATTGTATTTATCTGTTCACTGTTGTTGGTCAAGATTTCTAAAATAAAAATGTCACCACTTTAAATAAGTAGCCTATTTGTTGTCATTTGCTGAACACAATCGCATAGTAATTCTGCAATTCGGTTGCAAACAACCACATTGTAATCATTTCGTAATAAAAAAGGCCATTAAACTGTTGGCCTCTCGGAATACAATTAGCTATAACAGAATACCTTTGTCAAGGTTGCTGGTTGATCCACACTGAGTAGCTAGGCTAAACCCGATTATTAATGGCGTAGGCTACAGTATTTGCTCTCTGTTAAAACTCGAAAGGACTTTGGTTTGTGTCACGGAGCCGTGGAATATTGCCGCGGCTCAGGGCTCTGAGTCGAGTTGATTTCGTGTGATGAGAGTTGGGTAGTAGGTGACTGTAGGTACATCTTTTAACCATTAGCAGTAGTAATAATCACTTTGGACTGAGCTGGGGCGATTATCTAATTCACAAAAATGTATGCAATATTGTTAGATCAAATTAACATGTATTTTTAAATTATTATAAAACAGATATTTCTGCGAACTATTTTGTTGGGCGCATCACTACTGCTGCTCAACCGTGGTTCTAACTCGTGACACCGGCTCCCGGCTGTAGTAGAAAGCAGGCAGAGTCAAGAGCCAGAGCTGTAGGTAAGCACGATTCCCTCGAACTGGCGAGTCGAGTCAGATGACTCAGCATAAAGAGTCGTTCAAAAATACAGATTCGTTCGCGAACTGCACATCACTAGTTCAGAGTTTTTTGACAGTTATCTACGGCATTTGGCAATATAGTATTGCACGCACCCATTAATATTTTGAAAGACAGAAAAACGACCATTTATGATATTACCACTCCATTAACCTATAAAGAGTGACTTGCTTACTTATCACCACTGTTACACTGAAATATCGGTGTTTACCAAAGACACATGGCCACACTTTAATTGCATTAGGAAGGGAAACCGTTTTTACAGGTGCTACCTAGCTAGCCTATGTAACGTGGGCCTACTGCAAATCATCTGAAGGAAATTTTAAAAAGTCCTTGTCTCGACCTATTATTGCAATTTAACGTTACTGCTGCATGTAGACGTGGCATGGCGATGTGATCTATACACTAATATTTTGGTAGAATGTTTGTGGAATACAATTCCAAGAGTAGAAAAAAGAGCGCAAATTTGGATGTTTAGCTATGTAGCTAATTAGCCAGCTAGCGATGGTATAAGTTACCGTTAAACATCCTTTCAAAAACGGACTCGCTAACAAACAGACACACAACCTAACACCGATTTATATTTTATTATTAAACAATGGTATACAGGCATGGAGCAATCGATTTGAGATACTTATCCCACAGTTTGGGTGCTAGCTCAGAGACACTGGGCCTGTAGTGTCGTAAATTAATTCTAACTGCTGCAACCTTCCCTACTGTCTCGCATCTCACAACAGTATTTTTTTCGTAGTAGACACAACATAGCTCGCCCCAAAATGATTATTAATCATAATGACAGGCCACACAGTCCATGGTGGAGTAATTCAGAATGTATTTTATGACTATCAGAGACTATCTTCCTATCACTATCATAATGCCTAAATGAAATTTTGTTTTCACATGATTTTTTCATAATTAGTCAACAAAAAGTAATATATTTTAGAGGATATACGTTATCTACGTACTTTTTTTTTGGCTTGGCTCATGTGGGCATGGTTTCTATGTTGTAAAATCAAAGAGAATCTGGAAATATTGATTCAAATAATTCTCAATTTATGATTTTGTGCAAAACTCTCATTGACCCCCACACACATTTGGGCTGCGTCCTGTCTCCTGTGTACAGTGTACTGTCAGGTGTGTGCTGTTTAATGTGTACTGTTTAGCCGACCACATGCAGTACGCAAAAAATGTCCTCAATACTATTTTCCAACCCTACTGTGGAAGTGTCGTAAGACGTCCCACCCTTGAGCGGCCATGTCACTTGTTGTTTTTGTTGTTATTGAAGGAAAAAGTCAGCGAAGCTACAGCTCATTTTTTAAAACAAAGCTGCGCGTCATATTTATGCAACCAAAATGTTTGTGTACTTCTTGAAAAGTGTGCTCCCGAATATACTCGAATATAAACCCTGCAAGTAAGTGTATCAAACGGGGGTTTTAAGTGTACTATATTTAGAGAAAATTTCGCCTACTTAACGACTTTCTCGTTCTGTCTACTCAATAAGCCTACCTAATAGTATGGAAGGGTGCTGATTCGGACACAGCCCAAGGCTCGTCGCATACTAGCGTACTTCTCACACTGCTTCCAACTGCATAGTCTGTTCATTTTCAGTGCGCAAAAAGTGCCCGGATGTATACTACGGCTGCGTTTGAAACGGCATGCTATCTGTACTTAGCATACTAACTATGACAAAAAATTAGTATGTAGTGTGTTTGTACTGCATAGTATGTTCATTTTTAGTACGCAAAAAGTGCCCGGATTTATACAACATTAGCAACAATTTCTGAGTATACAACGGAGCTTGCTCAACGGTCAAGAGAAGCCCCATAATACATTGCGGTTGCGTGTCGTCATTTGAGCAACCAATCGTATGGTGTGATTGCAAGGAATAATACCTGACGAAACAACTAAAACAGCAACAGCGCCGAGATCTTAAAGGGACAGTTTGGAATTTTTGATATCCAGCCAGATTTTCGACTCGCCCGTGATGATGTTGTCAATCGTGTGCCGGACGTTATAATGGAAGTGAACGGGGGCAACCTTCATGCAGCTCCAAAACTTAAACATACTCCATAGTGCACCTTCAGCAACAGAATCACACAGCAGTCCCGATTCAGAGCCATTATTTCATAATGTTGATGTCAAATTACCAAAATGATCTGTATGTTGTTGTGTGCAGTGGAGAGAGATTGGCCATACAAATACGCGAGCACACAGATACAAACTGATGTGATGCCTGGATTGCATTGACTGCAGATTAGTTGGCTAACAGAAGCAGTTGCTGCATTTATGCTGTACACAAACATAATGTTGTTATCCTGTGATCAAACCATGATAGCCTAGAAAAAATAACGGTAGCTAGCCTATTGTTACTACTGGTAGTATAGGCTACGTTAAGTAGCCGAAGTGTCGAATTCATAGCTTTTGTTTACCAGGCAAGAATAGCCAGCTCAGCCTAACGTTTGTAGACTGTAAATTCTTCCTATTCATTCTGGTTAGTTTCAACTTCATCTGTGCTCGCTTAGTTCATCCGCCTCCCTTCCCTCCTGTTTTCGCACAGCTGGGATGTTGTAAAAACGTAACGTTAGCCATTTCTGCTTTTGACCCACTCCTAACACACTCACTCACACCCATGTAATGTTAGGCCTATTCATGCATGGTATTTCAGTGCTGTTTTTAATGTCGTCGGCTAATTTATTCAGACCTAAATATACCTGGAAAGTATCATTTCATGCATCGGAAATATTTGGCTTTTTCACAGGCTGCTGTTATAGTGGCTTGTGTTTGGGGGAACGCTCTCGTATATGGAAGAAAATATGTGGTTGACAATGACATTAAATGGAAAAATTATTTCTACTTTCCTTTTTTTTTTTGCAGCCATGAATAAAAATACATTACTGACTAATGTCACAAATATTTTCGGAATCTGTAAATCTAAGGAGGTTAGTTTCTAGATGTGTTTACAGCGTTTTTGTTTTTTTTTACTCGGCGACTGACAGCCGCAGGTGTGTGGCACACTCAAATCCAAAACGTGTGTACAAGTTATTAATACTGTCTTAATATGTACTACACAGTACATACTACCGTAGTATGTAGTATATAAGTATATAGTAAGCTGTTTCGAACACAGCCCTACACTTACTGGGATCCATATCACCCCCTCGTTGTGAAGAAATGCGAAACCAGGAAGTACAGGCGAGTTGGATGTCTCTCTATATAAGAAATGTCGCAAGAAAGATTTAAAGGGGAACACCGGGTTATTTTTTTTAACTTCTATATCGATTTTATATGTTTAATGTGAGTCTTGAAGCTTACCGCACCAGAACTGGTTGGCTAGCAACGGTGCACGTCATCCAAGCTAAGCTACTGCTAGCCGTTACGCTTTTCACAATGCAAAAGACGCGGAGTCTCCCATCTCCCCCTTTATAAGAAAATCTCTGCATCGGCTAAATCACAATTTAGCCTCTGGGAGTTTACAGTGAATCTCAGGGCTCGGAACACAGAACTATATACGAACTAGAAAGGCAACTGCCTTCACAAAACAGCACCGTTTCCACGGCCCAAAGTATTATCTCTGATTGGCCAACATGACTGTCACGTGAAGGTGGTCAATTTGTCCCTTTTGCAGAGAGTAATGGCTGCCGCTGCAAATCTAGAACCACGACCAGAGCCACCGCGAAGTGGGTTTTGTGAGAACGATAGATGTTATGTGAAAATCAAAACAATAAATACATTGATAAATTATTATATCTATGCTATGATTACATTCACATACTTAAATAATGATTGTTGTTTATTTACCTTCAGTGGTATTGCAGTTGGTGATCCCAACCACTTTTTCAAGCTTTCCGTGAACCAGCGGTCCTTGCCCGGCTAATAATTGCGTGGTGTTGCCTGAATGATGTCGAAGGCTAATGTAGAGACTTGTTAAAATCGCCTAACATTACTGCAAATTCATATAAATGAGCCGCGAATAGTTAACGTTACGAAAAATGTTTAATATCTATGTTGTTAGCTAACTACATTATTAACAAGCTGTTTGGTTAGCGTTAACTATAACGTTACTCGTCGTTATGTTGTTCGACAACCCGTTCTCACGCTTTTTCGTGCTCATAGTCACAACAGTTAATCTATTGGATCGTCACCCGGAGCACGATTGTCCGACTTTTATCGTGCTACACAGAACGAAATTTAAACCCATGCATTTTCAATGGTAGCATTTCTCAGACTTCTTTCGTGCTGGGCTGAACGACATTTAAACCAATGCATTTCAATTGGGAGATTTTCTTTGACTTTAGAAGGGGGGCAGAGACGTTGGAAGTAGGGGTGAGGGGGGTGCAACAGCCCCACTCGGTATAGTAGCCTACTACTCTTCCTTCCCCGCCTCATGAGGCTACTCAAAAGGCAGGTGCAGTGTCCTTCAGACAGTGTCCTTCAGAATATGCATTCCCTGTCCGAAAATTCACCGGGGAGAATTAACTCGCTCCTGCAAGGTCTTTTTATTACTTGTAAAGTTGAGTTGGCTCTGAGTCTAAAGAATGTCATTGCTGGTAATGCTATGGCATCGTTATCTAGTATATGACAATAAACTTCACTCAGATTTTTCAGATTTTTGCCCCAGACCTCCTCAAAAACGAAAACTAACAACGTCCCTGATTTTTCACATAGGCTACTGATAGAACCCAGGCATGGTGCTGTCCAAACAATGCCATCACATATTTTATAACTCTAGAGATGTATACCTTGCCAAAAATCACTATGAGCATTATTCCCCTCAGATGGTACCGACCAACCCTACTGGCTCACGGATTACTAGGTGTATTAATTATATATTATAATTTTTGACGTAAAAAATTATACCTAACATAAAAGAGAAAACCTCTATCTCTCTGTATGTCTGGTGCACAGGAGCCAGCAGGTGGCACGCAATGTGCACACACACACACGCACGCACGCATTAATTATAGGGCCGACTAAATGGCCAATTAGTGATTGTGTGCTCCAACGGGTATCAGAACTAGTTCATCTGATTATCAACTCATCACCCATGGTAAGGATAAGCCACAAATCACCTGTGGAGACTGCCACCTACAAGTTTATAACAGTGTCATCTTCAGAGATATATGTAGGAAACTTCATCCGTAAACAGAGGGATATTGAGGCTACAACATTATGTAATCCTGACCATGTAGGACTATTCAGGAGGTTTGGGGGAGGGGCTTAAGCGCATGTAATCTAACCCTATTCCTCATATGACAACAATCTAGATGTATTTGGTAGGTAAAATAAGGTATACACTAGCGCAAATCCAAACATATGAATGAAATGAAAAACATCAATACCTTGAAGGATTTTCCCCACCAAATAAGCAAAAAATCAAAAGACTTGATTTTATCCAGGCTGGAGTCTCAAAGGGTCTCAGAAACTACACCTCAAAGAGGCTGTAGCCAGACAGAGGTGAAAATTAAACTTTGTCATAGGACAAAACTAAAGACTTTTTTGGAAAGGCCTTGACCTGCAGAGTAACATACACTACTCACAAAAAGTTAGGGATATTCGGCTTTCGGGTGAAATTTCAGGATGAACCTAAAATGCACTATAACCTTTACAGGTGAAATTAATTTGACCTTCTCTAAACTTTTGAATGCACATGTCCAACTATTCAATGTTTCAGTACTTTTTGCACAACTTGCTGTTCTCTAACAAGGAGCTGAACGGCAAAATTCACAACAGGTGTTTGATCCATGAATCGACCAATAAATTTCCTGGTTCAATTAGAATTGGTATTTAAACAGTCCTCTTCATCATGCTGTTCACATTTTGACATCATGAGACCAAGACGACACCTAACAATTGATCAACAGTACCTCGCCATTGCGAGGCTTCAAACAGGATGTTCTCAGAGGGAAGTGGCCACTGAGCTTAGAGTGTCACAGAGTGTCATCAGCAGGTTGCAACAGAGATACAGAGAGACTGGAAGAGTCACAGAAAGGCATAGAAGTGGACGTCCTTTGGCCACATCCCACACTGATGACCGCTTCATTGTGAACAGTGCCCTGCGGAACCGGATGATGAATGCCACTCAACTCCAGGCACATTTAAGGGAGGTGAGAGGCACCCAAGTGTCACGTCAGACCATTCGAAACCGTTTACATCAGCGTGGTCTGCGTGCTAGACGACCTGCAAGGGTACCTGACCACACCACCAGGCACAGGCGTCATCGTCTTGCATGGGCCAGGGAGCATTTACGCTGGACGAGGGACCAGTGGGCCTCAGTGCTGTTCTCTGATGAAAGTCGATTCACGTTGAGCAGAAATGATGGCCGCCAACGATGTTGGAGACGTCAAGGAGAGCGCTATGCATCAGCCACTGTTGTCACCAGACCACCCTTTGGTGGTGGCGGTGTTACAGTGTGGGCAGGTGTGTCTAGTCAATACAGAACTGCCCTACACTTTGTGAATGGTACAGTGACAAGCCCATACTACCTGAATAACATCATTAATCCAGTCATTGTGCCCCTGCATGAACAACACAGGCCTAATTTCATCTTCATGGACGACAATGCTCCAGCTCATCGAGGTCGCATCATTAGGAAAAGGCTGCTGGAGACTGGGGTACCTCAAATGGAGTGGCCTGCACTTTCTCCAGACCTGAATCCCATAGAAAACCTATGGGATCAGCTGACTCACCGTGTAGAGGCTCGTAACTCTGTACCCCAGAACCTCAATGACCTGAGGGCCGCCCTTCAAGAAGAGTGGGATGCCATGCCTCAGCAGACAATAAGTCGACTTGTGAACAGCATGAGACGTCGTTGTCAAGCTGTAATTGATGCTCAAGGGCACATGACAAGTTATTGAGACATTGACATTTTTGTTGTGGTATACCCACCACTGTTGTTGGCTTTTGTTTCAATAAATAGTTTGAGATGAGGAAATCACCATTGCATGCTTCTACTTAAATGCCCTACTTTCATGATACGTATAATATCACTGTAGCGTGAACTTACATTTTCCATAAATTTCACCCGAAAGCCAAATATCCCTAACTTTTTGTGAGTAGTGTATGTCAATTATTTTGACCTGACACCCCAGGGGACTAAAAGAAGGGCCTGAATAAAACGTTTGATGCTTAATCATTTGATACTTTGATGATTCAATTAGATGATCAATTGGGATTTTAACTGATGCTATATTGAACATAAATTTTAAGCCCCAGGTCAATAGGATTAGTATTTTTTTAGGTATTGGTACTAATAGTTAAGAACTACAGTTCCCCAAAAACCCAAGAGGTCTACGTAATTGATGGCCTGTGAAAAGATGGCGTGGTCTGTAGTCCGTTCTGAGAAATGCTAGCACTGTAAATGCATGGGTTTAAATTTAGTTCTAGCACGATAAAAGTCGGACAATCGAAAGAAAGCCGTGTTAAGCCATTTTTTCTGACGTTACAGTTTATGGTTAATCCTAACTGCATTGGACATAACGTTATTTATGCCAACCTTCCAATATCCAGTAGGCTATCATATCGGCTGACCAGACCCCCTGGCTTTACCCGAAAATATTCGTTCGGACAGACGGACACTTGTGCTCCGTTTATGCGGTCTTAAAGTGCAGTAGCTATAAAATTATCTGGCTTTGATGCTCAACTTCAGTTCCTTAATGCGTTTGATTTCTTTTGAGCGATGAGAGAGTGCTGCACACATCGACACAGCTAGAGAGCAACATAAAATGGTAAACGCCACAATGACTTTCCACGTTGGCCTAAAGCTACAATGTTATATCCTACAATAAACGGGAGGACTCGCTCTTCTTCGCAAACATTTATCGCATAATGCAGTACTGTGTCATGCTGCTAGACAAAATATAGGCTATTTCTGCACACCATGGAATGAAGGTGAAACATATAAACGGCTAATGTTTGACCAACCTTCATATTAAAAATTTATTTCCAGTCCAGCGCCCACCACAGACCCACTGAACAATCGATGTTATGTGAAAACCAAAACAATAAATACATAGATACATTAACGTTATGTGTATGATTACATTCACATAAATAATGATTGTTGCGTTCACTTGTTCACCCGACCGCTCTCTCAAGCTTTCCGTGAACTAGCCTTGCGCGGCTAGCTAACGTGAGGTGTAGCCTAAATTATGAGACATCGTGATGGAAATGGCCACTGTGAAAACTTTACGTTAGCCTATTTTGCAAGTATAGAAATGTCCATGTTGGACTGATATAATGAACTATGGTGAACTATTGTGTCTACGTTATAGATTAATGTTGAAGGCTTCGTGGGCTTTACCTTGTTGAAATCTCCTCACAGCCTTACCACAATGCGAATTCAGATAAATGAGCCACGAATAGTTACTAAAATGTTTAATAGCCATCTCGTTAACTAGCGTTATTAACAAACTTTGATTAACGTCGCCGTTATGTTGTTCGAAGCTGTACGTGAACAAAACAGGCTTAGCCAACAAGCTAGCCTATATGATAGGCCGTCATATGCATTGTCGAGAGGGGTGTAAATTTAGGTTGTCAATTTAATTAAATTTATCCCTAATTTAGCCAGTTTTACCCGGATATAGCCTGGCTACATCCTAGGACTAACGTTACGATGGTCGTTTTTCATCAAGTGTCAGCGAGGCAATGTTATAAAGCTGGAGGATTGTGTCTGTTGAGTTAGCAGCGGGTGGGTCTGCAAGCGGAGCCCTCAGCCCAGTGCACCAGCGAACGCTACTCCGGCCAACTCGTCTGCTGACCCGCTATCCTCTTGCTATCTGGGCGGTTTTTCACGACACGAGACGGCATTTCATCAACTTTTCAACATGTTCACACTCACCGATGAGTTTTTTTAAATCATGCCTCTTTTTTTTCTGTGTAGCCTAAAAAAAATTTGGACCCAGGAAAAATGTAAAATGTGATTGCCTGCTTCTATTGATTACCATATTGTGAACTTTTGATACCTAGAATTGCGCTGGGGCGACTCTGTTGACTTTCACAGCGCTCCATTGGCAATACATGGCAGAGCTCATCGGTAATACTATTTCCGGGCCATGGCAGCCATCGTGACCACGTTTCCTTTCTAGTTCGTATATAGTTCTGTGGCTCGGAAGTACCAGCTACCGTATTCGCAGGAAGAGCCTTCACTTCCGGAAGTTCTGTTGTGTTTCTACAGAGACCCTCCCCCAGGGGGAGACAACAATCATTGGTCTAAAACACGTAACGCCTCAGTGAGACCGACAGTGAGACCAAAGGCTGCTTCAGGCTGTATTTTTTGAATGGAAGTCAATGGAGAAGATCCCTTAGCACCCTGAACAAGCTTCTGTTTTGTGGACACTGTTCGTGACATAATAAATTGACTGCCTTGTCGCTCATCTTCAACATGTTTGTCATCACATACTCATTTTGGATTTTGGAGCGAGCTATGATGTGTCTACTACAAAAAAAAAATACTGTTTTGTGAGATGATAGACAGTAGGGAATGTTGCAGCAGTTAGAATTAATTTCCGACACTACAGGCCCGGGCTGTAGCACCCGAGCTAGCACCCAAACTGTGGGATAAGTGTCTCAAATCAATTGCTCCATGCCTGTATATCATTGTTTAATAATAAAATATAAATCGGTGTTAGGTTGTGTGTCTGTTTGTTAGCGAGTCCGTTTTTGAAAGGATGTTTAACGGTAACTTATACCATCGCTAGCTGGCTAATTAGCTACATAGCTAAACATCCCAATTTGCGCTTTTTTCTACTGTATTCCACAAACATTCTACCAAAATATCAGTGTATAGATCACATCGCCATGCCACGTCTACTTGCAGCAGTAACGTTAAATTGCAATAATAGGTCGAGACAAGCACTTTTTTAAATTTCCTTCCGATGATTTGCAGTAGGCCCACGTTACATAGGCTAGCTAGGTAGCACCTGTGAAAACGGTTTCCCTTCCTAATGCAATTAAAGTGTGGCCATGTGTCTTTGGTAAACACTGACATTTCAGTGTAACGGTGGTGATAAGTAAGCAAATCACTATATAGGTGCATGAAGTGGTAATATCATAAATGGTCGTTTTTATGTCTTTCAAAATATTAACGGGTGTGCAATACTATATTGCCAAATGCCGTAGATAACTGTCGAAAAACTCTGAAGAGTCTCACTGACGTCAATACTTTGAAACGATTGGCTAGCAACGGTGCACGTGATCCAAGCTAAGCTACTACTAGCCGTTACGCTTTTCACAATGCAAAAGACGCGGAGTCTCCCATCTCCCCCTTTATAAGAAAATCTCTGGTTTCTAGTCCGATAGGCAACTCAAACGAGAATGCAATGGAGATTACAGACGAACTTTTGAACAGAATTATTTCACAAATCAGTTGGATACATTCTATTCAAAGTTTCAAACCACTGCAACCACTTTGTTTGAAATAGTTACTGGACAAGCGGGACGAATTCTCTTGTCTGCCGACAGGTTACGGCAAAAGTTTATTCTTTCGAACATGGCCCACAGCTTGTTCGCTACTGGCTAATGACTACACAACCTATGGATGGGAATGGCAAACGTAACTATTGCTGCATAACCGGCTAATTCAGAGTCCAAAACGTTCAAGAAAATAAGTGGAATAAATCACTTTAATTCAAGTTAATAAAGTAAAATAAGTGGAATGTAGCTACGCTCTTTCGTCAGTGACTACTGGAAGGCAGACGTAGCCTATACCGCATCAAAGGCTGCAAATATTAGGCTAATTTACTGCAACTGGGCTACAATTAGCCTAAGTTAAATTTTGTCATTGTTTTTAATGCAAATGAAATACATGGCTATGTAACTATATAAGCCGAGTTACATTATCACGGAGTTAGCTATGCAGTTTGGTGTTTATGCGTGCAATGTTTCATCTTTTAAAAAGAAAAAAAATGTAATTAACGTTAGGCCATGTACTGCAAGCCATAGTTTTGTCTCTTTTGTGTGAAGTTGCATGGTTATATCGTTTTTTACTGGCACATCGTTTTTGTTGGATGTTCTCCTCGTCCATATTTATGTTTTTCCCATTTCGTACCGATCACATCGCCATCGTTACATCGTTATTTATGTGAAAATCTTTCGAGAGATTAGCTACCTGCTAACCAAAACTTTACATTGAGTACCTCCACCAAACTCCGTGCTGATTGGTTGCCATATGGTCGCTTTCTTCACAATGCCATGGTAACTTTATAATGAGTAATCATAAATCTCTGGGTGCTCTTTTACAAATCAAATTTACTTCTCGTTGCGCCACATCCGGTTTGGAATTCCATTATGTATAGCAGTAAAAGGTTTAATTTTTTTAACATTGACGGCAAGTGCTGTCTGCCATTGCCATCAACGGCATTCTTTGCGGTCCTAACCAAAATTTACTGTTGGGATCTCGTCCACTGTAATGAAATTCGGTTTGCCGTCTACCGTGATCCATGTGAACGTAGCATAAGGCACACCTCCAGTCACTGAAGTCCACCTCCTGTGACTGAAGCACTAGTTCAGTGATAAAATGCTGACTGGCTGGGAGTCCCATGGAGTGACCATAGCGTTCCCAGGGAGGGGCAAGTTCAGTTGGCAGAGTATTCCAGAGAACGTCAGGGTATCAGTGACAGCTCGGACCTGCCTGGACCAGCTCCACAGGAAGTGGACTCCTGGTGTAATGACTGCACACCTTATCTGGTGGACTGCATTGTGTGAAGAAGCAGTGGCTGAATGCATGTGCTTCAGAAGAGGCTCATGCTATTCTACTTCTCCCAAACTAATAGGACACTGTAATGATGGGACAGGCTTAGAGTGGAGAATGGGAATAAAAATTTCTGGGGAATAGATCACAGTAAAAATCACAATTATGTGCTAACACTAGAAAAGGTCACATTTGCACCTGTCACACTTATGTGTTGAAGGGCATGCATAGAAGAGAACACACTGTTGAAATCAACTGGACAGAACTGGCTGGGTTTTGTTTCTGATTAGATGCAGATATTAATAATCTTCCGATGAGTCATGCATACAGACTTGGGGAATCTTTTAAAAATGTAAAAATTAAATGATTGAAAGACGAGGATTTGTGTGTGCTATTCTTTTACACCCCCTCCCTCAGAGCTTTCACCAAGATGGCGGCAGCTCCAGCTAACTACAGCAACAGTGGGGTCAAACCAATGGGGTAAGAATCTTCACCAGGGCATGAAATTAACTTGTTCACCCACTGGCCAGAGTGGCTTTCAGATTCTAAAAATCACCAACCATTTTCAACATTTTACCAGCCACATTACCTAACATTATCTTACAATATAACACAACCTGCCAAAGTGGCTGCTAGACTAAAAGATCTTACCAGCCACAATCAAAATTTGACCAACATTTGACTGGTGGCGGGTGTTAATTTCCCGCCTTGATCTTCATGCGTTGGTTTAGTTATTCAGCAGTACCGACATGTATTAAAGAATATGTGTACTGAACAGCCTCCCCTTGCGTGTATGTTCCCTCTCCCCCCGTAGCCTCTTCTCCAGGGTGATGAACACAGGCTCCCAGTTTGTAATGGAAGGGGTGAAGAACCTGGTGCTGAAACAGCATGTGAGTACTTTGCACTTAAATTTATAATCCAGTGGCTTAGTGAGGTTAGAAATTCAGTAATGTTAGCAGAACATAGCTAACATTAACAAACTAGCTAGATCGCCAGTGTTTATAACTAGCATTTATTCTCTAATGCTGTCTGTGCATTTTTCAGAATCTGCCCGTGACCCGCATCCTGGATAACCTCATGGAAATGAAATCCAATCCGGTGAGTGCTTATTTTCAAGGCGATCAGCCTCAGGCCTGCATTGCTACTTGGTGTCAGTCTCTGTTCTTTCAGCCACACTTTGGCTTCAGTGACTGGCCATCTCAATGCTGCAGGCCTACTTCCTGTCTGCTGCTCTTTTTGTACGGTTTTCTGTAGCAGAGCCCTTTTAAAGATCAAGAGTGGCCAAAGAAGGGAAGATTCATCCAGCAAGTCATAACCGGTGTATCACACATTCCTGATATAGTTGTTGATTTCAAGCACAGCACATAATTCATAATAATAAACTATGTATATAGCACCATTCATACAAGACATGGCAGCCCAAAGTGCTTCACAGTGGGGGGAAAATGGACAAAAACGGTATAATAAAACAGAAAAAAATTTCATAAAACAATAGAAACAAGACTAGTTCAACCTAGTGCATGCCGGGCGCTGGAGGTCTTGCCCCAGAGATGCCTAGTGCAATTACATTGACACGTTGTTTCCTAAAGATATGTTGGCAAAATAAACCAAACAGTAGGCTATTCGAGTGCTGTCCTTATGCACTTACAGAGTGGACAAATGATAGGCTACAACTCAGTGGCCTCTGGTCATTCCCTGACATCCTCGAATCCCCTTGTAAGGAACCATGTCCATGTCAACTAGCCTACATTATGATCCAGTGGCGTACCTGTAAAATTGACCTTCTGTAGCCTATAGCCTTACCTTTATACAGATATTAGTGTTAGCTTGGCCTGTTTCCATTTATAGTTCTTAATTATCAAGCAAATTAACTGAATAACAAACATCAATGAATGTTTTCTGTGCTAGCATTTTCTTTGTGTCATAAAATGTGTAGCACTGACTTATTAGCTTATATGTAGCCTATTGATAGCTGGTGCACTGGAAAAAGCGGGGTATAGGCTACAGCAATATACTTGTTACCGTTTATTTGGGTTGAGTAGCCTAGCTAATCAAACAATTAATTCGCTGAATAATCAAGACCAATATGTAGCCTAATGATTAAGAAATGACAACGACAAAGACGACTAACGTACGATTGTTAACAAGGCTAAGGCAATAATCTGAATGCGTTAAAAAATGTAGCCTAATTCGGCCTAATTTTAAGACGGCACAAAAACATGAGATAGCATATTTATAGAGGACAGCCTCTTAAGTGTCTCCAACCATTGAGCGCAACGCATAGCCTAATTAAGGCTTGAAAAAAGAATTTACAATCTACGATGCATTGAACATTTAAACATGGAGCATTTAAAAGTAAAAATCTTCGCATGATAACGTCATCATAAATGTGGATATAGAAAAATACGACAGTGATGCATAGAACAATAATGCTATCTCAAAATAAATTGGTAGCCTAATAATTTACTTTTTGATTTTGGTTACTAAAGGGCTACATGCAGGTAAAATTTCTTAATAGATTTGCAATTTTGGGCTCATGGAGAGGATGATTTGAAAATTATTTATTTTTTACTGGTCACAAGGGCAGAAATACAGAGAAAAGTTGGCATTATAAGCCACGCCCCCTAAAAACGTCCTTTTTTATTATTATTATTATTATTTTTATTTTATTTTTTTAAACATATCGCCCAGTGACGTCACAAGGGGTGGACCTTGCCACAGTGCAGTGACTGAGTTAAAGGTGCAGTTGGCAAGATTTTTTCGATATAATTTTGGCAAAATTACTAAATTTGCTCATTACATTGCAGCAGCTATCAATAAATCAAGTGTTCTGAGAAAAAATCCAAAAAATCTCAAGCTGGTCAGGGCTAGCTTTGTAGCTACCAATCAGGGCAACTATCTACAAGCAAAAGATCCTCCCGGTAGAATAAATCCCTGTCTGTCTGTCTGTCTGTCTCCGCGCGTGCACTGGAACATAATTTGGTGGGACGGTCTTAGGAGAGAGATCGGAGGGAGGAGTGCAAAAGGGGGAAGTCTTTTTGCCTTGTATATTTTCAAACTTGCCTACTGCAGCTTTATTGCAGTTTTTTAACTTAATTATATTTTATATTTTCAACAATTTTATTTTATTTTATATATATTTTATTTTCTTAGTTATTTATTTTATGTATTTATTTGATTAGAATTATTTATTCTTACTAAAGATCAATAAAGTTTGTTTTAATTAAATAATCTGGTAAGTGAACAATACGGGATGGGCATCACTTGCATACACAACAAGAATGCCCCGAGTAAAACTGTAGGCCTACTCCTCCCTTGTCATCCACCCCACCAAGGCCAATTAAGTTCAGCTATAGATAGAAAAGAGCAGAAGCTCTGAGCTATCCTGTCATGGTCCATAGTTTGTAGCAGTAGTTGTTTGGTAGTTACCAGTTAGTGAGGTCAGTCTTTCAGTTACTTACAGTGCTCAACACACTTTTTTTGAAGCTCAACACACTTTTCCCTCATTTAATTTGTGTTTTCTTATCTTTCCCATGTTGATGTATGAATAAGGGAATATGGCCTCTGTGTCACCTCATATTTATACCCCAGTGAAACAGGAAGTCATGGATTACTGCTTGAAAGTTCCTAAACACTCTGATCAACTTTAAAAAGTTAAATATAAATGGAAAAAATGCTTCAGTTACATTTTGTTCATAGGAATTTCTAGGGGTGGAAATAATTGTGGCACACGTGGTTT
The DNA here is from genome assembly GCA_029718625.1 of Synaphobranchus kaupii. Lineage (NCBI taxonomy): Eukaryota > Metazoa > Chordata > Actinopteri > Anguilliformes > Synaphobranchidae > Synaphobranchus > Synaphobranchus kaupii. The sequence goes on along the minus strand of CM056382.1, from coordinate 25,757,603 downwards.
TGTTAAAAATAATTGTTTCTTGATGAAGTAAATAAATGTACTTCAATTAAAGGTTGGATTTTTCTAATTTTTTCAGTGTGTGATTAAGCTAATTCACCAAACGGTGAATTTTTTATAACCCTTTTTACTCATCTTTACCAGGGGCGCCAATAATTGTGGAGGGCACTGTAACTACAGTCGTATAGTTAGTTTCCCCTCAAGAAAAGTAGGTAGCTATTTCCGTGCGTGGGTGCGACTAAGGTGAGGAGACGGGACTTCACTGCGGCATCTGTGTCCAAAAACACACAAATGTGTGGTGCACATTTTAGGGAGGAGGATTATGTCCCCAGGGATATAATGATGGAGTTCAGGATGGTGTAGGGCAGTGGTTCCCAACCCTGGTCCTGGGGACCCCCTGTGTATGCTGGTTTTCGTTCCAACCACAATTGCAATCCCAGAATTTTAACAAGCTGTTATTTTTTCTTAATTAGGTGTTTTTATTGTATAGAGAGAACACTTTAAACTCTTTACTCTCTTAAGTCACATTATGTTAGCAATAGCTATGCATGCCATGAAGAAAAAAAAACCCATGTTCATTATGCTCATTGTGTTATATTGCAAACAATTACAAAGAAGAAGTAACAACTCAGGTGATTAGGCTCCTAATTAGGTAATTGAACGCAAGTTTAAGTTCCTTCATAATTTTTTCCTTAACACAATGCAGGTTTGGCTCGTTATCATTTGCTTTGTCTTTGAATTCTTCATTATTTACCAAACGGTTAGTTTTATTGGCCATGTGTCCACAATTTCACTAATTATGAGCCTATTGATTCACCTCAGTCTTTAATTTGATCAGTTAAAACATTTTTACCTCCTTTTAATTGTTTACAATACAACACAATGTGAATCTTGGACTTTTAGTCTTCATGGCATGCATAGCTATTACTAACAAAATGTGGCTTAAGAACGTAAATAATCCCTCTAAACATTAAAAACACCTAATTAAGAAAAATTAACAGCTTGTTAAAATTCTGGTATTGCAATTGTGGTTGGAACGAAAACCAGCATACACAGGGGGTCCCCAGGACCAGGGTTGGGAACCACTGGTGTAGGGAATACATTTAAATATATACACGGGGCGTCACTTATGAACTGAAATATGCCACTACCATCCTTATACAACTGGTGGCAATATTTTTGTATAATAAATCAGTCAATTTTATATACTACTCTCAAAAGAGAATATACTAACTAAAAATGGGCATCTTCCATTAATAATGAAATTAATTATCAATTTTAAAAAAAGAACAAAGAACCTAAAATGGAGGGAGGTTTGAACCTAGCTTTAGCTGGAGTTTGGAGGTAGTTCGTTTGGAGGTAACGTTAGGCTACTTGCGGCATTCCGTGTTGTTAGGCAGCTGGGGTAACCGCAGCAATTCCACTTCGTTGAGGGTGTCCATAACGTTCATTTAAATGACGATCGTGGACCGGGGAGGGGGAGATAACTTTTTTTTAAATCATTTAGCTAAAGAAAAAGTAACATTTTTGGTTGTCTTGTCGATGTGGCGAATTTCTGTGGTCGTTCATCTGTCATGACAGTGCGTCTCCAAAAAAGCCTCTGCTAAATAAATCTCGTTAGTGACGACTATGTAGCCTACTGACTTTATTTTGTGGCCATGCTGTGGAGGTGTGCCACAGATGAGTCAAGTTAGGGGAATCACTGCAACGTTAGCCAGAAGTCACGATATTGTAAACTAGTTAGCTAGCTAGCTATGGTGAGACTTTATAATTACTAATGTTTATAGAATTTTGACTGTTATTTTCACGAAATGTCATGGGAGTATTGATTTGGCAATATCGTTTACTATCAGTGGGCAAAATGCACCTTTTAGCCACAGGGTGGCAGTCTAAGACCACAATGGTAAATGAGGTTCAAAAGAATTGTGCGGGGAATAGAGCCAACGTGTTAGCGGTATGTTTGTACTGACTCAATATGTGGATGTTTAAAATAAAACCAATAATTTATCGGAAAAGAATACGGTGTCTGCGTTTGTAAATGTTTGCAATGTTTTTGATTAGGTTACAGGATGCAGATGAAAGTTAATGCCAGCTACGATGTAGCTACTGTGCTTTTAGCTAGCGTGTGAACCCACTAACCTTAATCCCCACTTTATCTGGAAGAGTTTTCAGAACGGGGTTTCATGCTGCGGCAAACCGTGACAGACTGCTCTGCCACAGTCGAGTAAATTAGCGGTTAGCAATGGTGGTGATGCATTGCGTCTAGCTTGGCTACCGAGCTCAGCTGGTATGTTATCTAGTTAATCAAATTAGCTGATGTTAGCTGAATATAAATTGAAGATAACTGAATGAACGTTAATTATGTGACGAATACCACACATTCAATGCGAATAAATGACACAGTAAAATCGAGGATGAAAATTAAATGTTATATGATAAAACATTAGCAACTTAAGGAAGTTTACCGCAAGTTTATTTTGCAAAATGGTGGGTTTGGTCAGGTCATGGGCTTTATATAGTTCTGTGGGCTTTATAGTTCTGTGGCTTCTCCACTCCGAACTGTCAATCATACTGTGCCCGGGCCATATCCGGTTGACCCTGCTCCAAGCCAAGGTCACTTCGGCTCCACGGAGCAGGCGCAGTTTGTACAAACGGCCGGCGAAAAAGACTTCCGAGCTTCAATTCAGTTTTTACGAGGCCGTGGAAAGGCAATGGGTGACGTCACAGTGACTTTGTCCATATTTTTATACAGTCTATGTTTCACACGCATCCTATGCGCCGTAGACAACTAGCAAAAAACTTTTTCTTCAGGCTCCTATTGGCACACCTGCGCTGGTTAGCCTGCCCATTTAGTAAAGGGAAAGCAATGGCTTTAACGTGAGTGAAGTTGATGTTAAATTTGCTAAACCGAATTTACCATCAGCTAACTTAACAAAGAAATTGCGCGCCTGACTGCTGATGAAAAAAACGTTACTTTGACAAAGTAAGTTAGCTACTTGCTGCCTAGCAAGCTGATGGTCCCACTTAGATCTGCTGAAACTCTACCAAAATGAACTTTTGGTGACCTGATCTACAATCCGTCTCTGTGACGTTAGTCGATTAAGGCTTAGCCAACAAAAGCACAGGTGCTGCGGAGGTAAGTCTTTACCTTCTCCTCATTAGGTTCCATTTGAGGTGGGTTTTAAGCTGGAGAAGTCTCACCATTGGTTCAATGAAGATGAAGGAAATAATCCTGCAGTCTTGTACTCAGTTTATCCTTTTATTGAGGGACTGACCAGTGGGAAGTACTTTCTCCTACGCAGAGGATTCAGGAGTTCTCAGAACAAAAACAAACAATTGCTTATATACTTTCATAACCCCTCCTCTTCCTAGCTAATAAACCAATGAGTTAAGGTGACACCCTTCCACCATAATTTCTTTTAGCCAATAGATGAAAAGGCAAAATTAATCTTGTTGGATAATCAGTACTTCTACATATCCCCCCATTGGGACCACTTGGTCTCACATTCCTTTGTCCCATTCCCTTTCTGTTTCCCCCAGTCGAGTATGATATTTAAAACATTTGCAGTGGGTTAGTTTTATGAATTAATTTATACTTTAACTTGTTTGTGATCAGGAATTTAGTAATTAGTAATCAACAGTGGGTATGGATAATGTCTTCTCCTCTTGCCAGGAGCTTATTGCCTGAGGAGAGGTTACGAGCACTTCACTCAGGCATCTCCTATCGTCTTGGCCCTTTTCCTTAATTTATCTGTGTGTCTGATTCATCTACCCTATGGGCCTTTAGTCAGTTGGGGCTTCATTATGTCCCCTTTGTGTTGTTCATTTCTTCATGTGCTGGAGTCAGTATATGTGATTATGTGGACGGGAGATCAGCATACCCCACAAGCATACGCTGAGTCACTGTAGATATTAACGGTTTCTCCCGCACTCTTTCTACATGCTCTCGCTAGTGCTACCAGTTCTGCTTGTTGGGTGCTTGTCCCTCGGCTTAGGGCCGATTTTTTGATCGTTTGGTATGTCCATGGCCCCTCTTGTCATACTACCGCATATCTGGCTCTCCTCTTTCCTGTGCGGGGATCAATGGATCATGAACCATCCACAAAATACACATGGTCCGGAGCCATCATGGTGCAGGTCTTTTCTAGTTTTTGTTTCTTCTTCCACCATTCTCTCACATTCATGTGGTTGGCCTTCTTCTGGGGTCGTCATTAATTCTGCCGGGTTCACAGCTTTACATCTCACAATGGTCAATCCTGGTTGTGTGAGCAAAATCTCATATCCCGATCAGGGTTTCCGTTTGGTGCCGTATTTTATTTGCTTTGGGTGCACTGTGGAGTGTTTAAGTTTGTTTGGTAGTGGATGCTACCGGTTGCCATAGAGTTGCGCTAGCATTAGCAGCATGTGTATGTCCAAAAGAAGGGACAGCATGGATTCAGCTGAAAATGGTTTCCATCAATCAACTACATCATGGGTAAGTCATAATTGCGACATTATGTCCAAAATTCCGAACTATCCCTTTAAAGAAGCAATTATATAGCAGTATTATAGCCTATAATTGCTTAGCTAACGTCCAAAGTGAAAATGTAATAACAAGAAAAAAAATACCGGTAGGTAGACCGGAGATTTAGCCTATATATTTAGGCTATTTTATTAAAGTTATTTTTTGGCCCCCGCACTTATGAAATGATTCATTCATTTACACCACTTCTCGCGTGACTTTGAACAAGGTAGACGTCAGTCAGTCAGTTAGCGACTTTCGCTCATCTAGGCCGGCCTTTCGCCCGGCTAAAATAAAACAACAAAACAATAATAAGAGGATGAAAGAAAAGTTCCGTAAAATAATAAAATACGAGACAAGCATGGGCTCTCCTTTGAAGCACATTTTGTCAGCTTCCACTTATCACGCTGCAGTTTTCAAATCGGGTTTGCACAAGTGTGAGTCAGAGGAAGACCCTTCACGTGCAGCTCAACAAGCAAAGTTGCAAACCGTGGATTGATCAATAGGGGTGGCTGTGCAAACAAATTTAAAAGAGCCAGTTTGAAATCACTTAGTAGTAAATGCTGACAAAAATTTTAAACATGGTGTAAAATACAATTTAAGCACTTCCAAAGAAAGTGAGGTTGAAAATGTACAAGAAAATTATCCGAAACCAAAGGGTATTTATAAGACCGGATGGATGGTGATGGATGGTGACAGCACTGGCCTGGTTTGGCTCTGCATGGAATTACAGCGTTGAGGAGCTTGCCGGATGAAAGCTAAACTCCCCTCAGTCTGGTTCAGGGTACAAAGAGGAGGCCCTCTGCTGAAGGGACTAACGGCTGCACTGTGTACAGTCTTGATGTCCAATCTCTGACATCATATTCCAGCATCAGACCATCTCAAACCTTATGGACCCCCTGCAGTCTCCCTGTGACTCCCAATTGCAGGCGCACTGTGGAACTGCCAGTCAGCCACCCAGAGGGCATACTTAATTTCAGCCTATGCCCTCCCTCCTCTTCTTTATCCTCGATCCTGTTGAGACAGGGATCACATTAAAATCACTTAAATGCATTGGATCCTCTCAGTCTCCTTAAATAACAGAATGGAGCCAGTTCTGAAGTGATGTGAAGGGCATGACTTACTCCCAGGGTCTGCAGGGGTCATTCAGACACAGCCATAACTGAGTAGTGTTGAAATATATAGAAAGCAGACTATACTATAAGCACATATTTCAGTTGGCTCATCACCTGAAAATCGGGGGTAAAAAATTGTTTTCCCCAAATACTTTTTGCGGAGTTAGAACCTTCTACTCTGCTCTGTTTTCAAGCCCCAGCTTTGATAGCGGGCTGAATTTGCATGGTTTGCTTTGGCCTGACGGAATGGGAATGCACTCGGACCTCCATAGTTCTGCCTGGTTCCAGTTGGAACATGGAGAAGGCAGCCAGACAGGTAGAAGGAATGCGGCAGCACAGCAACTGGCTCCCTGATGAAAGCTCTGAGGTGATTATGTCCAATCCTGTTTGTGACCCAAGGGGTAGGATTGGAGGACAATGAGCAGCCCCAGAGATCCAGTTACTGGCTAAAAATGCACTCCCCCCAAAAAATTAAATGTTGACTTGGACATAACTGATGTTATCATTTTCTCAGCTTCTGGAATTACTGCCTGTTGGACAATACAGTGCTTGTTCTGCAGATTTGGGGGGGGGGGGTAAACCGGGCCCCCCTCGTCAGTGCAGGGTCCTCACCTCCGCGGGTAATGCAGACAATACCAGGTGTAACAGGTCATGCTCGGGGTCCATATCAGAGTCTTTGCTCTGTGTCATGTAGAGAGAAAGCAATAACACAAAAATTCTGAATATTCCGCAGTCATTAGAGCAACAGAGCTCGTCTTTCACCGGTCCCACTCCAACATCTTGTTGTCTTGTAAGAGTATTTGAGCTGACTGCTGACTACTCTGTTGCCAGGACACCCGGCTACACTGGGGTGTGTCTCTGTGTGGGGTACTACATGGGGGTGGAAGGAGAGGCAGTGACCACACATACAAGGAAAGGAGAATTTTTTATTTTTTTTAATGTAATTTCACCAATAAAGTGACACGATTTTGTCAAACAGGAAATTGTGGTCTTCAATGTGTCAATGGAAATGTGGTTTCTGTAAACTACAGGGGGTGTATGTAGCAATTGCGTAGCGGGGTGCGGTGGCAGTGTGTTTTCCCCCTTCGTTCCCCCCAGACAGTTGCCACCCGCTCAAACAGATGGTGCCTATGCCTAGAGCCAGCCCTGGCTAAATATATAATATAAAATGTTGTCTAGGGCTATTCAACTCAATACAGAGAAGAATTTCTGGAGCCAAAATGCAGTTTACACAGGTGGGTTTCAGTCTGTGGTGGAAGGTGGGCAGTGACTCAGCTGTTGATAAGTTATCTCACCTCCCTGGGTTTTTTGGGTCTGGTTGATTAATCCTATCCTGTATTATGATTGTGCCTGGGAGAACATTTGCTTATGTTAACATGCTCCCGTCCACCTCGCTAAAAGATGAATTTGTTCAGCCGTTATAACTTTCGGCTTTAGTGTTCAGTATTGTGTTCAGTGTGCAGTGCAGTCAGGGATTGATCCTGTCTTTTTCTCATTAGTGGTGTACTGGTGTGATGATAAACTGGTACTGACCCTAGATAAAAAGGGAAGAATCCACAGTACAATTACCTTCATTTAAATTACCACCTTAAACCATTAGACACAAACAGGCTGGATAGGTGTGTGTGAAATAGAATGTTGTCGGGTAAGTGAGGATTAGGGGAAATGTGTATTTTCTGAATCCAGCGGTTCCAACAGTCAATGCCCTTTTTAAAATGCTCAGCACTCTGAATACTGAACACAAGCGATATTGCGTGCTAGAAATCCCTCACTTAGTATAATTTGGTGGGAGGGGCTTAGGAGAGAGATAGGAGGGAAGAGAGCAAAAGGGGGAAGTCTTGTATCTTTTCAAACTTGCCGACTGCAGCTTTAAGCAATTCTGAGGCATGTTGGGCCGTAAACCGTTTCCTGTTCCTATGTTACTTATATCTAAATATTAGATATCCTACAATGTGAAAATTTTGCTTTTCCTGCCCAGACGCAGAGCGGGCTGGCCTAAACGCCTGAAAGTAGATAACTGACTGACCCCCGTTGTTGAAAAGCACATGCGCGAATTGCGAGTGGTGAAAACTTAATGCGCAGAAAAAGCTGAAAAGCGAATGCGCAAAATTTGATTTTGAAGTAATTACGGTAAAGAGTTTGCCGTCTAACTCTGCATGAGTTTATGGTGGGAGGTCGCATTTCAGAGGTGGTAAACGCGGCGTTCGAGCTGCAGAACTGGGGACTTGGCGCCAGGGACACACTTCGCAGAAAAGTTTTGGCTTTGCTAGGAAACATAGCTAAAACAGCTAACTACAACCATAACATTTTAACTTTTAATTGGATATGTTTATCATTCAGTATCAGTATGTTGGCCGATACAAAACCATTTCATGATGAAAAACGAAAGTTGAAGTGCTTTAAAAGCGAAAATTATATAAGCAATGTTTTTGGACACCTGTGAATATGTTTAAAGATACAGGTCAATTGGCTGAAATGTATAATCTTTCTCGTCGGCCTTAGCACCCAGTGCATAGGCCTATTGTTTCACCAGCGGGAGGGGCGATACTTTTACATCTCCTATTCATTGAATGAATAACATAATTAATTTTCATCCCTTGCCGATTACCGGCATGGACTGCTTAGTAGGTAATGTATTAACAATCAATATTTTATTGGTTTTGAGCAAATAAAAAAACTTCTTTGACTGTGGTCCCGGCAAATACACGACCTGCTGAGTGGCAAATAAATAAACGGCAATTCAAAGTATTTAGCCTCCTGTTCATAGAATGTTAGCAACGTTGACGAGCGCAGGAAATGACAGACCAGGTGTATCTTGAGAAATATCCATCTTCGTTATTAGCACCGTGAGAAGTATTCAACGTATTCAACTCAACCCCCGTGTCTTCCGGTAGCGGTACTTATTCACCCAAAGCGGACCTAGTTCAAACCACGCCACAGGAAACAAGCGGGCAAGATGGATTTGCCGCTACAATATGATCAATTGGGCTTAATAAGATAACAGCAACAAGACAGTCAACGGTTTCAGCCAAAAGGCGTCATAAAAACTGGACAATTAATAAACCGATAATAAAACCAACATTACAATTTTTATAACATTACATTGAACAGCAATTCATCATTCATTCCCCAAGGGGTGAGTGTTTGTAACGTAACAATTACAAAAAGTCTCCATCTGTTTTAATAGTTTTTAGTAGTCAATCAATATTCCCACCCTGGTGGGCATTTTTCTTTTTTCAATTCCACAAAATTTTAATTCTAAGATGGAATGTTCTATGGTCATTAAGTGAACAGCACCCGGATAATCCTGATCAATTCTTTTTATAGTGCTTTTATGCTCACTCATTCTCATGTCTTAGAGGTCTACTCGTTTTGCCAATATATCTAAAATACAAGGAAAGGTTATCATGTAAACAACATGGGTAGAAGAACATGTGATCATTTATTTAAAATACTTGTTTGACTGTGGTCCCGGTGTTGTGCCGTTTTTTTTTTTTTTTACCAGGGGGTACCCTAAAAAAATCAACCACAGTCAAAAAAAACATTAAAAATAAAAAAAAAGGATTTATTAGTTAACTCCTTTGTGCTGATGCCTAGTGATCATGCTGCCGGCGGCATCATTTTGCTCAACTGAGACACTCGTTGCTCCTGCAGGCAAACTATTAGTGGAAATGGGGCCGGCAGTGTAGTATAATGGTTAAGGAACTGGACTTGTAACCGAAAAGGTTGCAGGTTCGATTCCCAGGTAGGACACTGCCGTTGTACCCTTGAGCAAGGTACTTAACCTGAATTGCTTCAGTATATATCCAGCTGTATAAATGGATAATATGTAAAAACATGATAAAAAAAAGTTGTGTAAGTCGCTCTGGATAAGAGCGTCTGCTAAAATGCCTATAATGTAATGTAATGTAATGAAATCAAAACTCTGTGTTTTACCTTTATTGGTAGATGATTCATGACGATTTCTGCTGAATAGATAGTTTCTAAGTGTCACTATTTCCCTGTAGCAAGTCCATTTAACAAGCAACTTCCCACCCAGTCTATACCTACCCATGCGTGACATAGTGGACAATAGCGTCAATGTTTGAGTTCATAAATATATTTATTCATCATATAAAATTTGAATTGCAACAAGATAAACCCAACAATAGCCTGATGGTATGCCAGAAAAGCCGTGAAAAGCCCTGCTCACTCAAATGCAAAATAAACATGTGAAAGTATTCTCTCGTTCTACCATGTATTCTACTAGCAATATATGCTACTAAATATGAAATAAATATACAATTCTACCATTGGTTTTACACCATGAGATGTTCCTTTCAAAATTCAGTGGTCATTTATTGTCTGGTACAATCTGTTTGAGAAATATACACTATTACACTAATACGTCAACTCGTAATACCCCCTATGCCCTGCAAGACTGTCTCATTCATTACAGTTCATTCTGGTTTAATTGTCGGCTCTTTTATCCAATAGAGTACATTATAACCTTAGCAACGGTATATGCCATGTCTTATTGGGTGCTTTGAACAATTCATTACAGCCCATCGTAACGGCAGTTTTCGTTTTAACGGTCTAGTATTACGCAAGCTCTATAGAAAACGCATTAGGGAGGGGAGTATTCCCTTCCCGATATGTAAGTATTTTGTTTTTCCACTTGAGCACTGTCTTTTCAAGATGATTGATATGCCTATTGTTATTTTCACATTTTGAGTGCATTTCACATACTGTAGTGCAATCGTTAGATTTATTTTTGGTAGGCCAGGGGCGGAGCTAGGGGGTGGTCAGGGGTGGCCCGGCCCCCCCCGCACTGAAGCCTGGCCACCCCGTTGGCCACCCCACTCGCCATCACATTTTCTGGATATTTTTTTCTTGAGCAGAAATTACGTTTTTAGCAGTGGAAACTTGCAAAGCTGCATGGTTTTGCGATGGACTCTACTTGACTTCCACTCGTTCACTAGTACCAAAGAGGGTAAAATCTTTGCTACTAGCCTTCCTCTGTGGTAGTAGCCTACCAGTGGGAAAAGCTAAGGGGAAAAGGTGTAGCCTAGCTAGTGCCGACGTCCACAACTCGTGATTGCTGATGACTGACTAGCCTACTAGCAATGTACCACCAAATTATTACAGGTAAGCTAATGAAACCAGGATGATTGATTGCTTTTAATTTGGGTGTTTGTCCGTAAAAAGTATTATTTTTAGGTCAATGTTAGTGTTCCTGGGTGTTTTAACCCCTTGGCGCAGATGGCAAATTTGGTCTATTTAGGGGGTGCTCTGTTTAAGGCTTTATAACTCCAGGTGTGAGCATCACATAAACTTGGTAAATGGCTTAAATGAAACAAGACAGGTGTACCATTTACAATACAAAAAAGTATTTTTTTTAATGTTCCTATTCATAATGACTCCAAGGAAAATGTTACCTTAATCTACCACATATCAGCGCAAAGTAAATTGGAATGAGCATTTGTCATGCCCTAGGAGACAAGTATATACGCCATAGCCTATATTATGTATGATAACAGAAAATAGTATTCCACCATTTGCAAAATGCTGGCAAATGTTCTATCTTCAATGAACATCGGTAGCCTACATCAAAAATAAATTTAACAATTGCACTACAGGATGTGAAATGCACTCAAAATGCGAAAATAACAATAGGGCTATCAAACATATTGGAAAGACAGTGCTCGAGTGGAAATATGAATGTACATATGTAGCCAGCGAGACCAACGGCATTTTAGATGCACAAATACATATCGGGAAAGGGAAACTCCCCTCCCTAATGTGTTTTCTATAGAGCTTGTGTAATACCAGACCATTAAAACGAAAACTGTCGTTACGCTGGTTATAATGTACTCTATTGGATAAAAAAGCCAACAATTAAATCAGAATGAACTGTAATGGTTGAGACAGGCTTACAGGGCATGAGTCGACATTTCAGATAGTGTAATAGCGGTATAAAGTGTTGTATATTTCTCAGACCGATTGTACCAGATTTTACCACATTTATTTCATATTTAGTAGCATATATTGCAAGTAGAATACATGGTAGAACTTTCACAGTTAATTTTGCATTTGAGCGAGCAGGGCTTTTCACTGCTTTTCTGGCATACGATCAGGCTATTGTTGGGTTTATCTTGTTGCTATGACGGAATTCTAATTTTTATAAAATTAATAATTATATTTATGAACTCAAACAAGTTTGTTTTTTTCCAGTTTTCATTTGCTCTTGACCGACGTCACAGCACTGCCACAAACTGCACAACAACCAATATGGCGAACCAACTGATTGATTTGTTTCCCTGCATGTAGGCTATTGTCCACTATGTCAAGCATGGGTAGGTATAGACTAGGTGCGGGTTGCATGTTAAATGGACTTGCTATGGGGAAATAGTGACACTTAGAAACTCCGTATTCGGCAGAAATCGTCACAAATCGTCTACCAATAAAGTTAAAACACAGAGTTTGTGATTTCCACAAATAGTTTGGCTGCAGTAGCAACGAATGTCTCAGTTGCACAAAAAGGTCCCGCCGGCGTCACCTTCTACGCAAAGGAGTTTTGAATCTAGACGAGCAACGTCCCTGCACTTAGATGATTTTGTGGATCGCTTCGCTAGAGCCCACATCAATCGCCGAATAGCTACAGCTGGAAGGAATTGGAAAGTCATTGGTTCATTCCATGGTTTTTCCTGCATTGAAATGTCTTAGGCGGCCCGCCTAAGTGTTTTTTCCGCCTAGGAGAAATCGTGCAAAAAAAATCTAACACTTGTTTACAGTGCGCAATTTACATAACGACTGTATGCTCAGATCACTGCGCTTCATCAACAACAGACAAGTGAAATCGATGACGATTCAGAAATTTTTTTTTTTTTTTCAAAGATTTAATTCCATCTTTTCTGGACTTCTGCCATGAGGGCATGACAGAAATTTTGTGTGCCACTGACCATAATCGAACAGTTCCACTTTGAACGTTGGAGTGAACAAGTAGCCTAACGTTAAAGGCCTTTACACACTGGCTGCGATTTATTCGCACGGATAAATTGCACGTTGAAAAATAAAAACGAACTCCTGTATTGTTCATAAAATCATGCCTATGAAATGCGAACTTTTGTTTGCGAAAAGGCGGCATTTATTTTATTCGGATCAAGTTTGTTTTTTTCCAGTTTTCATTTGCTCTTGACAGACGTCACAGCACTGCCACAAACTACACAACAACCAATATGGCGAACCAACTGATTGATTTGTTTCCCTGCATGTAGGCTAGCCTACTCTTTGATTAAAAAAAAATTTTAAAAATAAAAAATACAAGGACAGCGATTTGAAGGACACTTTGTGGAAAAGCAGCCAAGCAAATAGGCTATGAGGATGGTGGGTTTATAAATGATTGCAATACACACAACTTGTTATTTGCGCATACGAAAATGATTTGGTAGTCTAGCCTATTGCTATAGCTACGTTAGTTATGCTATCGTAGCTAGTCTCGTATAGTGTTTTCACCCGCTATAATAACAATTTGGCTAGCAGCCTCGAGGCTATTTCTGCACTATATGGTAATAGTAGCATCACTAGAGTAGGCTATCTACGAAAAAACTACAGCTAACGTTAATTGAATCCTTGGCTACCATATGCTGTAGTCATAGTCGCCTACTATATTTTTTACTATAGACATTTTTGTATGGGTGATGAGCTCCCCAGTTTTTTAGCTTAGCTACAGCTAGTTGTCAACTCAGATGTTTTAACGCTAGTTAGATCTTGCTGTGATCACATTTCATATGAAAGCAAGATAACAAGCCAGCGGCGATTAACACACAAACACACGATTCGTAGGCCTATTTTATTTTTAGATTTGCAGGCTACGCTGTCACCAGCTGGATTGTTTGCCTTGGTGAGAACTAGGACGAAAGCTAACTGCTAGCTAATTTATCAGACGTAAGGTGAAAGCTTCTACAAATGGGTAAATGACGGGAAATTCTCTGTTAACGCAACCCCTGCACTACATCTTGTATGTTTAATCACTACAGCAGTGAAGATAACACAGTCAACAAACTACGTTTTCTGTGAGAAATGTATTGTCGAGCTCCCGTGCACACACTGCTTTCTACGGTCTAACACTCCATTTTGCCCTCCCTATAAGAACAAGGCTATACAGCCATATATATTAGGTTATATAATTGTCCCCCCTCTGCCCCCGAGTATGTATTAGGCTACAGTTTTTTTAACAAACATCATAGCCTTTGTGCATTGCCGTTATTTAAAAAAGTATTATTAGCCTATGGGAATAAATACATCAGAAAACAACCGATAACTATATTATGTCAATGTGCGACAAGGGCATGAATGCACGCACAGCTATTGAGAATTGAATTTTGTAGTTTGTTGAGCTTGGATGCCTTTTACAAGTACGTCTCTAATAATAACGGGTTTTTAAGCGCTTTGGTGAGTGGTTAAAAAGTAGTACATACTTTTTAGTGCACCTGGAAGTACATACTTACACGTACACGAGTACGCAAGTATGCAATTTGAGGCACAGCCTAAGTGACATACATACTCTGAAAAAAATCTATTAGATAAAATCTATTACAGATGTGGCTGACCCTGTGATAACATAAGGTATATTTGGTATAATTAAGTATAAGGAAAATTTAAAGGCCATGATACATTGGCAATATTTCTAGGCAATGTAGATCCGCAATATTTCCTGCAAGAAGGATGGTGATAAGCAAATGGGACAAAAATCAGTGAGGAAAACATGGTGGGCTCTAATGTGGTGAAAATTACGGTTGGTCACATTTGTGGGCAAAATTGCCCATTTGCACTGCCTCAAGAAGTGCCTGTGTTTCATTCATGACCTTAATGATTATGAAGGCAATGGCACTCATCTTTACTGGAATTAAAGTAAGATCCCAGCAACTTATCAAGATCCCTGTTGGGAACAAATAAAGTGATTAATTAATACTGACAAACCCATGTGCCTCCTCTGGTCCCGTTAGCCATGGAAATTGAAAAATCTAAAGAATACATAAACTAGGACAGTGTTATGTTAACCTATGTAAAAACAAAACTGGTGTCCATCAAAGCATAAAATTGGAATAGAAGCGGTATAGGTGTTAAGATAGCCGCGATGACCAAGTTAGACCGGCCGTGCTTAGGCACCACCAAAGCCACTTTTGGAGCCAGGAAAAACCCTGCATTCAATTAATTTGGTTCATTAACAAGGACGCACATCATCAGATGCGAAGCACCAATATAATTAAAGCATAAATATTGAAAAACCTGGCTTTGTCGGTGTACTCAAACTTTTGATTAGCACTGTATGTACACGGAGATGGGTATAGAAGTTCATGAATCCAATAAATTAATGTAAAGAATTGTCTGGCTTTTGTCTATCTTTTGTATACGTACAGTACAAGTCAAAAGTTTGAGTACACCTACAAAGCCAGGTTTTTCATTATTATTTATGGTTTAAAATATATAAACATGTAAACACTTTAAAAGTGCACAATGTACAGAATTCTGTTTTTTGTAGTACAATACCTGTAGAGGCTGTTGTAATTTGTTCAGGTGCTTGGAACGCCATTGGTCCTTTTAATTAATTTGGTTAATTAAAAATGAATCTAAAACCAAATACATTTGATATGTAAAATCAAAATCAAAATGAACCAAATCCAATTTGGTTCAATCCAAGCTGGATAACTGAGTTAAACCAGGAACAGTGCTTTTTGCATCACTCTATGTTCCAGATATTGGGGGATTCCTAGTTTTACTCAGTGCAGTTAGCCAGCTAACTCAGGTAGCCAGCTTTGTGGAACAGCACCCCCCCCGAACATTTGCTTTCATGACACTAACACTCCTTATAAGCTAGTCAGGTGCACTGAATATTATTTAATCTAGTCCACCACTGCCTGAATTAATTAAATGGGTTCGTAAGGGTGCGTTTATATATGTGTATTTTGTCAATACTGGAGAGATTTTGAGGGACAAGATTATTATTCAGATTATTCAATTTATACACTGTTCTTAACAAAAACCTACCCATCATGTGAAACCTTATAAATAACAGATATAAATAAGATCAAGACCGAAAGTCAAAAACCTTTTTGCAGGACAGACAAAATGTCATCGTTTTACCACCATTTTAGAAAACTGTGCCACATTTAGTCAGGAATATTTAATTCATAAATAAACTTCATATGGCCCCTCATACATATACGTTTTGATAATGTTTTATGGAACAATATTCATGAATACCAGAAGAAAATACAGTAACGTCTGATATTCTGCCTAGCAAAGATCCGTTACGGTCGTTGTGCTTGGTGTCAATTGCCACAACGACCGTTATCGGGATCAGCACCTCCGGAAGCTAACCACAGAGGCCCCAAACCCCTACTGCTTTACACAAACCCTTAACTGGGTATCCTATGGTAGCAGTAATTTTAGGGCGAGTTAATAATTTTTTCTGATATTCAAATTTAATATACCAAAAAACATTGTGGTGTCAAAAACGCAACGATCGTTTTTGATATATTTTTCGACTTCTCAAAGTCAATAAAACATTTTATCTGGCATAAATTGGTCATCAAAACTAAGAAACTTATCCAATCTTCAAGTTGGCAACACGTGGTCACTTGTTTACCTCGCGTACACGCCAAGTCGCGAATTCATATACTTCGTGTCAACTCCAGAAGCCCTACAACGATCGTTACCAAGACGTTTTACTTCCTAAAAAATCATCCCAAATCAAACCCTTTGACGAACCATCGGCCGTCGATATAGCTCAAATCCATAAGGTAATGTACCATTTTGTCTATTTATGGATACAATTTATTGTGATGTATATTTTCTTACGTAACACGCATCGCGGTGTCCACTCAGATGGATGCAGTATTCTACCACATGATCAGGTGAATGAAGTGGAAACAGGGTTTGCAATGTTATTGTTCCATGTGGTATTCATAAACATAGGAAGGAATAAGAAATATGTGCACTTACTGTGCCAACCAGGTTAACCAGGTGGACACCACGCGACAACCGTTACACAAAATGCATTTGTGTATTCTAATGCCATTTTCAGAAACTTGCCGTCAATATGCTATCTTTTCTTATATTTTTGTTGATACTATGTATATTCATGAACCCAATATAGTGCTTGTCAGCTCTTTTGAAGGAATTTGAAATTTGACCCCCTTTGTCACACTATTGTGTACCAGTATTGTAAAAATACACATGATATATGTTTGAATGGATTGGTAGTACTGCCACCTTACTGTACCAAATATTCTAGTTATGTGTTGTGGGCACCTAAAATAGCCTTTTCTCTAGTTGGAACACAGTTTATGTTCATATTCTGTGCCACCCCAATGTGACTACTGGTCCCATCCTGGCCACCCCATTTATAATTTCCTGGCTCCGCCACTGATGTAGGCTACCGATTTTCATTGAAGATAGAACATTTGGCAGCATTTTGCAGATGGTGGAATACTATTTTATTTTCATGTTATTGCCATGGCAAATGCTCATTCCAATTTACTATATGCACTGATATGTGGTAGATTAATGTAAAATTTTTCATTGGAGTCATGAATGGGAACATTAAAAAAAAAAAAAAAAAAGCAACAGAAAAATGCAATCCTGGGGCAAAAGTAAACATACTGTGGAGTACAGGGAAGAGTGATGTTTTATTGAGGTACAAGAGTGAATGTTTAGGCTACATATTTAGGTGTGTGTAACACTGATATCAATGCTTTTATCTTAAACCATCAGAAGGAGCAAATGTATATGCTTTATAATGGACAAAACTAATTTTATGACATCTTTTGGACCTATGGATATCTACCCCCCGATACTGACGAAAATATAGTAATTCCAACTTGAAAATGATGCAAAAGTGAGTTTTATGAGCCAAAACTTTGTAGTGCAGTGCACAATTTAGCCATTTGGATAGATTTGGAGACACTAATGGACAACAGGGTACACTGCCTATATTTTGCATCATAGATCTTTAGTACTTCTGCATATCATCCTTCACATTCTGCACAGTTGTGGACATGGAGGTTATGATCCAGGAAATGTATATATTTACCTGTTTCACTTATGTAGCTCTCAGTATTTTGTTGCAAACTAAAGAAAAACTATTTATTTCTGCATTTTTCCAAAGTTTCTTTGCATTGTGGCACTTTATTTTGACTTAAATTATGAAAATAAACAAATCTAAGTTCGTATTGTAAATGGTACACCTGTCTTGTTTCATTTAAGCCATTTACCAAGTTTGTGATGCTCACCCCTGGAGTTATAAAGCCTTAAACAGAGCACCCCCTAAATAGGTGAGAATTGACCAAATTTGCCATCTGCGCAAAGGGGTTAAGCATGTAAGTGTAGGGTCAAAAGGTATAATTTATATTTATTAATCAGTCTCATGTAATTATAACGCCCTAGAACGAGAAGTAGCGCATTCCGCTAAAGGAATTGCGTTGTGGAGTACCCGGTTATTCTAGTGGAAGTAATATAGAGTCTAATTACCTTTAAACTTTAACAATACTCCACGTTGAATTACGGGAGATTTGTATCTGTTCTGTGAGTGTGACTTTTTATAAATGCTTGAAATATTCACGCCAACACCAGATGCAAATAATATAGTTTATTACAAAAGGGTAACCAGGTAATAAACGATTATATCCCACGGCGGGGTGATATAGATAGAACACACACAAAGGAGGTAAGGATGCGCGTGCACGCGGGTGCACGTGGCGGAGACAAAGAAAGAGGGAGAGAAAGAAAGATGGAGGTGAGGCACACGAACACGCGTGTACGCGTGTCGGAAGAGGGAGGGAAGTATGAATATGGCTTCAGCACGCTCAGGCCGAGCCTACTCAAGCCGTAGGGAGATCTGGCACTTTCTTAATAGGCTGAATTATGCCTCTATCACTAATCGAGCCGTGATTGATTCTAGGGAATTTATTTCTACTAGCGCTTGGGGAAGCGCGTTATAAATATCCCGTTATCTAATTACGGTTAGTCCCGAATTTAGGATAGCTACTATCGTGCCCAGATCGAAAAAGGGGAAATCACACTTTTAGAATATATATGTAGCAACACAAAATCATGCAGTGAGGGTATACAGTTAGAGAAACTAACAACACATCATATATCACACAACGAGTAAAAACAGTTATTGCCCAGCATAATCTCATCAGACTTAAATGCAGTTAACTGCAATACAGTATCACCATATCGGTGCCAGCCAATCTGTACCCAGATAATACGGCCTTACTTGAGGTCCGGTCTCATGAGACCAGACACCGCAGTTCGTAGTGTTCGTCCGACCGTCGTCGGGAATAAAAAAAAGGGGATCCCGGGATGGATGACTTGGAAACACAGGTCCTGGGTGATGTCCAAGTCTCCTGAGGCGTAGTCCTGGTCGGAGGCCTCGCGGGGGAATTCGCGTCGACAAAAGTAACAAAGAGAACCGGTCGTCTTTGGAACTGGAATTCCCAAACTGCCCGTAGAGCAGTCTCCAACAGAATTGTCGGGTTGGATTAGTGCACGTACTTCGGATTCTAAAATCTGAAACTATAACCGTGATCAAGGGTTAAAATATTTTAGATTTAGTTCACGAAGTAAATTGGTCTCTTTTAATGCATACAGTTCGTTACCGCACGCCAGAGAGAGCGAACTCTGGGGGGTCCCAAAGTTTTATCCCTCGGGTGAGTGACGTGCATTTCTCAGCCCGACCGCATTGGACGCTGTAACTTTTATTGCAGTCGGGAGGCGATGTTGAATGCGTCACTGTTATCTCGGGAGTGACTGTAGTTCATTGTGGGGCTTGTAGTCCATTGTCCCAACATAAGCATAATATTTCTTACATTTTTTTTTTGTTATTGCATAGCAAACACAACCTTCAATGTTTAACGTTAAATCCGGTCCTTTCAAAACAATATTTAATTTCGCCATATGTAGCCTATGCATTATGTCACGTTTTATCCTATGTTCATTGAATGCATCCGGCAAATAACGAATAAAACAGTTGACTACAGTTGCGGCACATGTTTTCAAGTACAACAGCTCAGACAAAAGGACGCTTTGCGTTTTCATTTTCAAGTTAATTTACACACGACAATTTGAAAATGTTAATGCCAGTCCATTTCACATAAAATTTTTATTGACCTCTATGACACAACCCTGCCATAATTTCAATGAAAATGAAAAACCACATTTGCATTAGCAGTTTCGTATTGTAATCGCGTGATCCATGACAACATTTAACACATAGTTTTCATGCTTTCACACCAGGTTTAACAAATGTAATGGCATTGCATTCCGTTTACATTATCACGCAAAAACCCTGCCAAATTTGACTAAGTTGACGGTGCCTTTTAAGAGCTTGGAAAATTCCAGAAAATTATGTCATGGCTTTAGAAACTTCTGATAGGCTAATTTACATTATTTGAGTCAATTGGAGGTGTACCTGTGGATGTATTTTAAGGCCTACCTTACTCAGTGCCTCTTTGCTTGACATCATGGGAAAATCAAAAGAAATCAGCCAAGACCTCAGAAAGAAAATTGTGGACCTCCACAAGTCTGGTTCATCCTTGGGAGCAATTTCCAAATGCCTAAAGGTACCACGTTCGTCTGTACAACCAATAGTACGCAAGTATATACACCATGGGACCACGCAGCCATCATACCGCTCAGGAAGGAGACGTGTTCTGTCTCCTAGAGATGAACGTCCTTTGGTGCAAAAAGTGCAAATCAATCCCAGAACAACAGCAAAGGACCTTGTGAAGATGCAGGAGGGAACAGGTACAAAAGTATCTATATCCACAGTAAAACGAGTCCTACATTGACATAACCTTAAAGGCTGCTCAGCAAGGAAGAAGTCACTACTCCAAAACTGCCATAAAAAAAGCCAGACTACAGTTTGCAACTGCACATGGGGACAAAGATCTTACTTTTTGGAGAAATGTCCTCTGGTCTGATGAAACAAAAATTGTTTGGCCATCATGACCATCGTTATGTTTGGAGGGAAAAGGGTGAGGCTTGCAAGCCGAAGAACACCATCCCAACTGTGAAGCACGGGCGTGGCAGCATCATGTTGTGGGGGTGCTTTGCTGCAGGAGGGACTGGTGCACTTCATAAAATAGATGGCATCATGCGGAAGGAAAATTATGTGGATATATTGAAGCAACATCTCAAGACATCAGGCAGGAAGTTAAAGCTTGGTCGCAAAAGGCTCTTCCAAATGGACAATGACCCAAAGCATACTTCCAAAGTTGTAGCAAAATGGCTTAAGGACAACAAAGTCAAGGTATTGGAGTGGCCATCACAAAGTCCTGACCTCAATCCAATCGAAAATTTGTAGGCAGAACTGAAAAAGCGTGTGCGAGCAAGGAGGCCTACAAATCTGACTCAGTTACACCAGTTCTGTCAGGAGGAATGGGCCAAAATTCCAGCAACTTATTGTGAGAAGCTTGTGGAAGGCTACGCGAAATGTTTGACCCAAGTTAAACAATTTAAAGGCAATGCTACCAAATACTAACAGAGTGTATGTAAACATTCTGAGAATGTGATGAATGAAATAAAAGCTGAAATAATCATTCTTTCTACTATTATTCTGACATTTCACATTCTTAAAATAAAGTTGTGATCCTAATTGACCTTAGACAGGGAATGTTTATTCAGATTAAATGTCAGAAATTGTGAAAAACTGAGTTTAAATGGATTTGGCTAAGGTGTATATATACAGTTGAAGTCGGAATTTTACATACACTTAGGTTGAAGTCATTAAAACTCATTTTTAACCACTCCACAGATTTTGTTAGCAAACTATAGTGTTGGCAAGTCAGTTAGGACATCTACATTGTGCATGACACTAATAAGTTTTCCAACAATTGTTTACACACAGATTATTTCACTTTTAATTCACTATATCACAATTCCAGTGGGTCAGAAGTTTACATACACTAAGTTGACTGTGCCTTTAAATTTGTAATATTTGGTCGCGTATCCTTTGCATGCCATGACTTCCTCCTGATGTCTGTGACCCAACAACATCAAAAGAGACTTGATATCTTATTTTCTGGTACTCTTACAAGTGATACTATAACGTCTCTGCTTTTGAATGGATCTCTATGGGAATTGGGGGGTGGGACTAGATTTAGCTGTATATTTGTAAGGAAAATGCCTCTATATTCTTACATGTGGAGTATTACTCATGCAACGTGTTTACATAGACATTTAGCAGTAGTGGTGATAGACAAATAAAACATGTCCGTCTTACCAGTCTTCACCTGGGCACCAATTATGTAGGGAATATCCTCGGGAGGGGCGCCAATAAATGTAGAAAATATTTATAAATCCTCACACCAGGGCACCATAAATGTAAGGAATATGCCTCTATATATAAAACTCTTACATGGGATGCCAGAAATATAGGCAATAACTGGAATAATGAGGTTTACCCTTATTCTGAAGTTGTTAAAATTAAATCAGTCTCATTTGATTATTATGGATTATAATTACTATTACTTCAATTTTCCTTCAAACCACTAATACCTTCAACCCTTATGAATTATTAGTTATTACGTTCTAATGATTAGGGTTGACTCAGCCCTCGTGCTCATATGATATCAAAGCAGACACCAGGTTTAACAAAAATAGATTTATTAAACAAGGAAAATAGGAATGTCACATTCTACTAAGTAGACATATCGATTTGTGTGGGTATGCACGTGTGTGTGTGTGTGTGTGTGTGTGTGTGTGTGCGTGCGTGCCACGTGCTCAGAGAACAAAGGAATCACGTGAAGTAAGCTAAGCTCAGGTTTTGAGCAGCCAAGTTATGGTTAGTGATCTCAGATCTAATGTTACTATACATAAGTTCACGCACTTCGGTCCGGAAATAGTTAACCCTCCACAGTAAGCTAAAATGAGATCATATCACACAAATGTTAGTAAGTGTTAGGATAGATGAACAAACCGTGAGGCCTGATTTGGTTAGTTAACAGTACTACCACATTACCTATAAAACAATAGGCCAGCCGGCTAGCTTGCTAACCAGTGCAACAAGTTTATACAGCTATTATTGCAAAACGTCGAGATACAATCAAATTACCGATAAACAATTCAGACTAAAATCCTAAGCTATGCCTGGGATGTTTGATCAATCAATCAATCAATATTTATTTATATAGCGCATTTCACAACAAGTTGTCACAATGCACTTGACAGCAAAACAGCAAAACCCAGCCTAAACTCCCCACAAGAGCAAGCCAAAGGCAACAGTGGCAAGGAAAAACTCCCTGGTGTAACTAGGAAGAAACCTTGGAAGGAACCAGACTCAATGGGGGAACCCATCCTCCTCTGGTCGGCTCAGGGTCTAGGGCTTAAGGACCAACATGGTCAAAACAGCCAATGTCCATGATAATACAATTTGCAGCAGCTAGATGACAGTCCAGATGTGGCGGCAGTGATGGTGGGGAACCGGGCGCCGATGGCGGCGGGAGCAGCTGGCAGCGGTGGTAAGGAGGGAGGGGCAAGCGGCAACGGACAGGAAGCCGGACAGCAACTCTCGAGATGCGGGGCATAAGCCCCGCCGGCAGAATGTGAAAAAGAGAGAGAGAGAAAACAGTTAGGGAAAGTGTAATAGAGCAGCAGGAGCACCAACTGGAGGAGTGGGGGGTGGGGAAGGGGTGGGAGGGTTGGACAGGTGCCCCCGCCAGGAGTAATCTATGGCTGCATAGCTATGAAGACAGAGTTTGAGGAACCATGCAGTCATGAGAGGGAAAACAGTCCTACCCACCTATCAAGAGCCAGCCCAGGAAGATGGGGTCACAGCTGTTGACAGGTGACAGTAAGGAAAGGATGCCACCCCACATTACTCTATGGCTAAATGCTTCTCTGGTCCTGTCTCCAGACTATAGCTCATTATAAGCCTGATCATAGAGGTGCGTTTTTAATCTAGACTTAAATATTGAGACAGTGTCTGATTCCCTTATAAGTTTTGGTAGGGTGTTCCACAGTAGTGGCGCTCTGTAAGAGAAAGCTCTACCACCCGTCAAGTTTTTAGATATTCTTGGGACTACTAGGTAGCCTGCGTCTTGGGAACGGAGTGATCTTTTTGGCTTATATGGTAAAAGCAGATTACATATATACACTGGCGCAAGTCCATTTAAGGCTTTAAAGGTCAGAAGCAAAATCTTAAAGTCTATCCTAAACTTAATTGGTAGCCAATGAAGCGATGCTAGTACTGGGGTAATATGCTCATATTTCTTAGTTCTAGTTAAAATGCGAGCGGCTGCATTCTGTACAAGCTGGAGATTATTTAGCAAGGACTTAGGGCAGCCAGATAGCAGGGCATTACAGTAATCTAGCCTAGACGTAACAAAAGCATGGATCAGTTTCTCTGCGTCCCCTATTGATAGGAAGTGCCTTATTTTAGCTATGTTTCTTAACTGAAAGAAAGCTACTCTAGATATGTTTTTTATGTGCGCGCTAAAGGTTAGATCTGGGTCTATAGTAACACCTAGGTCTTTCACAGCTGAGTTTGGAACAATTAAACAACCATCGAAATTTAAAGTAGATGTACCCAGTTTCTCCCTTTGTTTTTTTGGACCTAAAACCAGCATTTCGGTCTTTTCTGAGTTTAGGAGCAGGAAATTGGAAAGCATCCAGGCTTTAATATCTGCAATACAAGCCTCTAACCGAGAAAGTGGTAGTGCCTCACCGGGTTTCATGGAAATGTATATCTGCGTATCGTCCGCATAGCAGTGAAAATCTACCCCATGTGCCCGAATAATATCACCAAGGGGTAGCATATACACTACTCACAAAAAGTTAGGGATATTTGGCTTTCGGGTGAAATTTATGGAAAATGTAAGTTCACGCTACAGTGATATTATATGTATCATGAAAGTAGGGCATTTAAGTAGAAGCATGCAATGGTGATTTCCTCATCTCAAACAATTTATTGAAACAAAAGCCAACAACAGTGGTGGGTATACCACAACAAAAATGTCAATGTCTCAATAACTTGTCATGTGCCCTTGAGCATCAATTACAGCTTGACAATGACGTCTCATGCTGTTCACAAGTCGACTTATTGTCTGCTGAGGCATGGCATCCCACTCTTCTTGAAGGGCGGCCCTCAGGTCATTGAGGTTCTGGGGTACAGAGTTACGAGCCTCTACACGGTGAGTCAGCTGATCCCATAGGTTTTCTATGGGATTCAGGTCTGGAGAAAGTGCAGGCCACTCCATTTGAGGTACCCCAGTCTCCAGCAGCCTTTCCCTAATGATGCGACCTCGATGAGCTGGAGCATTGTCGTCCATGAAGATGAAATTAGGCCTGTGTTGTTCATGCAGGGGCACAATGACTGGATTAATGATGTTATTCAGGTAGTATGGGCTTGTCACTGTACCATTCACAAAGTGTAGGGCAGTTCTGTATTGACTAGACACACCTGCCCACACTGTAACACCGCCACCACCAAAGGGTCGTCTGGTGACAACAGTGGCTGATGCATAGCGCTCTCCTTGACGTCTCCAACATCGTTGGCGGCCATCATTTCTGCTCAACGTGAATCGACTTTCATCAGAGAACAGCACTGAGGCCCACTGGTCCCTCGTCCAGCGTAAATGCTCCCTGGCCCATGCAAGACGATGACGCCTGTGTCTGGTGGTGTGGTCAGGTACCCTTGCAGGTCGTCTAGCACGCAGACCACGCTGATGTAAACGGTTTCGAATGGTCTGACGTGACACTTGGGTGCCTCTCACCTCCCTTAAATGTGCCTGGAGTTGAGTGGCATTCATCATCCGGTTCCGCAGGGCACTGTTCACAATGAAGCGGTCATCAGTGTGGGATGTGGCCAAAGGACGTCCACTTCTATGCCTTTCTGTGACTCTTCCAGTCTCTCTGTATCTCTGTTGCAACCTGCTGATGACACTCTGTGACACTCTAAGCTCAGTGGCCACTTCCCTCTGAGAACATCCTGTTTGAAGCCTCGCAATGGCGAGGTACTGTTGATCAATTGTTAGGTGTCGTCTTGGTCTCATGATGTCAAAATGTGAACAGCATGATGAAGAGGACTGTTTAAATACCAATTCTAATTGAACCAGGAAATTTATTGGTCGATTCATGGATCAAACACCTGTTGTGAATTTTGCCGTTCAGCTCCTTGTTAGAGAACAGCAAGTTGTGCAAAAAGTACTGAAACATTGAATAGTTGGACATGTGCATTCAAAAGTTTAGAGAAGGTCAAATTAATTTCACCTGTAAAGGTTATAGTGCATTTTAGGTTCATCCTGAAATTTCACCCGAAAGCCGAATATCCCTAACTTTTTGTGAGTAGTGTATAATGAAAAGAGTACTGGGCCTAGCACTGATCCTTGTGGAATACCATATTTCATTACTGAGTAACTGGATGATACTTCATTTATTTTAACAAACTGCTTCCTATTGTATAAGTATGATCTGAACCATGCAAGAGCTTGACCATTTAGTCCAACACAGCCCTGGAGTCTGTTTAGTAGAATTTTGTGATTTATTGTATCAAAAGCTGCACTTAGGTCAAGAAGTACAAGAACAGACACAGAGTTTTGGTCGGCTGATAATAGTAAATCGTTAATAACTTTAACAAGTGCCGTTTCAGTGCTATGGTAGGGTCTAAATCCTGACTGGAACATTTCATGGATATGGTTTGAGCTAAGGTATGCACCAAGTTGCTTAGCAACAGCTTTCTCTAATATTTTTGATAGAAATGGAAGATTTGAAATGGGTCTATAGTTTTCCAGTTTGTCAGATTCGAGGTTTGGTTTCTTTAGTAATGGCTTAATAACCGCCATTTTTAGTGGCTCTGGTACATATCCTGTTACTAAGGATGTGTTAATAATTTTTAACATATGCTGGCCTAGTATGGGGAAAAGTTCTTTAACTAATTTTGTAGGGATTGGGTCGAGTAGGCAGGTAGTCGGTTTTGAGGACATAACCAGTTTAGACAGCTCCTCCATGTCAATTGGCTTAAAACAGTTTAGTGCCACTGTTGATACATCTTCCTGTGTTAACCAGGATTTGGGCTGTTCATTGATTAAGGGAGGAGTGATGCCTAGAGGAGGAGGCAATTTGGAGATCTGGTCTCTAATAGCTTCAATCTTTTGATTGAAATAATTCATGAAATCATTACTGCTGTAAACGCTGGGGTAGGATGAAAATTCTAATGATGGTTTTTTAGTCAAGTTGTCCACAGTGCTAAACAAGAATTTTGGGTTACATTTGTTTTGTTCAATTAATTTAGAGAAAAAGGCAGATCTAGCTGATACAAGAGCTTGCTTGTACTGGAGGAGGCTATCTTTCCATGCAAGACGAAATACTTCTAGTTTAGCTGACCGCCATTTTCGCTCTAGTTTTCTTGTGGACTGTTTCAGGGCACGGGTAGTGTCATTGTACCAGGGAGTACGGTTTTTCCGACAAGACTTTCTTTTTAGAGGGGCAACCATATCAAGGGTGCTTCTGAGAGTAAAACTTAACTGGTTAGTCAGTTCGTCCAGCGATACTTCAGTGGTATTTCCTTTGTTTGAAAGGAATGATTCCGGAAGCATATCTATAAACTTTGGAATGACGTCAGAGTTTAACGACCGGCTGTAATAGTGTCTTGGCTCTGATATAGAAGTGGTCGTTGCCTCGATTTCAAAAGTAATAAGGAAATGATCAGATAATACAGGGTTATGGGGTGCAATAGTAAGATTAATAACATTGATACCATAGGATAACACTAAGTCTAGGGTATGGCTATGGTAATGAGTGGGTCCACAGACATTTTGTTTGAACCCAACAGAGTCAATAATAGAGGCAAAGGCTGTTCCTAGGGGATCACCTGGTTTATCCACATGTCAGTCTTACTGAAGTCCGCGGTGAGTTGATTATAGCTGGCTTGTCCGTGAGGTGGATGGCCAGGGTGTCTCCTTTGGCCTTTCTTATCCCGGTAGGGAGTTCTGCTGGTGGTCTGGTTATCGCCTGCGTCTTTGTCCGTGGCTGGAACACACCTCGTCTGAGTTGCGTTAATTCAGTTCTATGGTTAGATGCCGTAGGCAAGCTAACGTCGCTTGCGTCTCTCCGCGGCATTTCTGATGCTGCTGCTTCAGTCTTCTCTTTTTTATGGTTTCATGACCCTTAGTGTCTCGTGTTTCCAAGCGACGTGATTGGAACACTAACTACGGCTGTCACGCTGGGACCGTGTTGCTTGTGGAATTAATGGAAACGTAGTCTGTTGTCTCTACACTGGAACAGTATGGAACACATGGTTGGTTAAATGGCTTTAAGTCATCAAGGGTCTGACATATCAAACAAGCCTTAAACCATCACTCTGCTGCCAGAAATACAGTAGATATGGATGGATCACTTGAAGGGTTTCTTCTCCTGACTTATTTTTCCATAGAGTTCAATAGGAAAATAGAAACAACCCTTAAAGTGATCCATCCATATCTACTGCATATCTGGCATATCTAGTGATTTGAGGCTCGTTTGATACCTCAGACTCTTGATGACTTACAGCCATTTTACCAACCATGTATTCCATACTGTTCCAGCATAATTTACAGCTAAATCTCGTCCCACCCCCCAATTCCCATAGAGATCCATTCAAATGCAGAGACGTTATAGTTATAGTAAGAGTACCAGAAAATAGTCTTTTGATGTTGTTGGGTCACAGACATCAGGAAGTCATGGAAGTCATGGCATGCAAAGCATATGCGACCAAATATTAAAAATGATTACTTTATTCTATATATAAATGCAGGGGGTGCCAATAATTGTGGCACATGTAGTTTTGTTAAAAATAATTATTTCTTTTTTTTATGCTCAGTCTTTTAAGAACATTGGCTTCAGAATCATTTTCATTTAAATCGGTCTGCCACTCAGACAACATTAGAGACATAAGAACTTATTTTATTGATAGCCTGCTTATTTTATTTTAGTGACATGGAATATAGGCTAAGCAATAGCCCAATGTCGGTTTATCACACAGCCCTGTCTAAGGCAAACCGGTGAACGGAAATCTATTGCCTCTTACGGCAAGTCCTCCCAGCTGTTAAGGTTAATTTAGTTAACAACGGGCTGGCTAGCTTTGACATTTAGCATTTTCAGTTTGGAGTTTTGGCCGGGTTTTTGCGTGACCACGCGGAAATGATAATGTAAACGGAATGACATTTTGCAATGCCAATGCATTTAAATTATGTCACTCGTGTCGCAAAAGCATGAAAACGATATGTTAAATGGCTAATTTAATTATCATTTCCTTTTTGTCATGGTTCATGTGATTACAATAAGAAATTGCTAATGCAAATGTGGTTTTTCATTTTAATTTAAATTATGGCAGGGTTCTGTCGTAGAGGGCATGAAACATTTAATGTGAAATGGATTTGCATTAACATTTTCAAATTGTCAGATAACGTGTGTAAATTAACTTGAAAATGAAAACGCAAAGTGGCTTTTTGCATTTTCATTTGAATTATGTCATGGTTTTTGCGCACATCGCATTTTCATTTGAATTTTGGAGCGGATATGCTTCCATACGTAACAATACCTGCTCGTGCCTTGTCAAATGTTCCCCACTGGCTGCATACAGGTGTCCGGGCTGAGCTAGGATTGCCTACTCTTGTTTGTAACTTAATTCACAGTAATCAATGTAATCTGGGATTAGTCTTTTGTTGATATTGAAGTGTAAAGCCTTTTCCAAGTCTCCTAACATTGGCTATTTTGTGTATTTTACGTGTTTTTACCAGTTTAGTTGCATTGCTTGAGTCACAGTTTGCCTGGTAAATTGCTGTGAAAGTGCTAACTGTGCATTTTCATCCCTGAATGTGTTTGATACTGCATTGTGTATGTACACAATATGTAACTCTTGTGTTCTGCAGGAGACTGATGACTACAGGTATTTTGATCCAAAGATGCTCCGTGGCAGTGAGAGGTATGGTCAAGATTCTCAGGTGTTTGCGCTTTGTGTTCTGTTTCCCATTGAGCTGCTGGTGTTTGTCCCTTCATGTTTCCCAACAAAGAACACTTTATCAGGCCATCTACATTTTTTAATGGGACACACTGATAACCAAATCTCTACGGTATTCAGTCTATGGTTGTCTGTCTTCTGTTTTCAAGGATTCTATTGACTGTGCTCCAACATTCTGCCTGAGCACCTACATTCCTTTAAGGGAAGAATTCTATGAAATATCATTTATACTTAATAATTTATAAAAATGAATGGCTTTTCTTTCTGTAAAATATCTGTCTTTTAATGCCACATATCTGTTCAATACAGACTAATGGACATATTTTTGGGAAATTACTCTTGACTTTAAAGGGGAATTCCACCAGAACATGATTTAGGTTTGATGTATCGAGAAGTAACTGTGCTCCTGATTAAAATGAGATCTCAGCCAACTCTCTACCTGTAGTGAGAGCAGAGATATAACCCCAAACTACTGCACATGCTCCAGGTACGTGTTTTACCTTGGACTACAATGGCTTACAGTTTATGGGCAGGTGTCAGACAATGCCAGTCACAGCCAGGTTGCCACTCCTACGGAATACAAACTGAGGGCCTGGGTGTTGCTACTAATCCTGCCTGGAAGCCTTTCTTCCAGAGTCTCCAGAGAAAAACAGGGGAAATGCAGCCATTAATTTATCTATCTATTCATTTATCTTGACAAAACAGTGGGCAGTAGCTATACAGTATGCTAGTAGGCTACACAGGGCTGATTCTGACACAGCCTCTCTCTCCCTCTGTGAGTTTGGTCATGCCTCCTTCAGCATGATTAACCTGCCCACTATAGTTTTTCAAAAATGAAGAAGGGTAGAGGTATATGTCATTTTCACGTGTAGCTCTAGCAAATTTGTAACTTTAGCTGTCAATATTTGCGTTTGCAAATTGTTTTGGCCAGCCACAAAGAGAGATTTAATCATTTCCATCTTGATCTGTTAAATAAGTTTGATGTTGTTTTTAGGTGGAATTCCCCTTTAAATAGAAATTATAATATTAGTAGCCAATTGCTAGATGGGAGTGTTAGTGAAAAAATGTAAATATAAGAAACAAATGAGGACACCATTCAGCCCATCTAGGCTTCATGTGCCCCTCAAATCAATTTCATTGTATCTTACCCATGTGACACCCAATGGAGTAAAATACAGAATGAACCCTTTTTAGGTTAACAGCACTCAGCCAATGAGGGTGCTCTTAAATTACTCCGCTTCCCTCCAGAACCCAGTGTGTCTGGTTGGTTGCTTTTCATGTGCCCATGCACATGCATGGTCAGTGGCCCCCAACCCTGTTCCTGGAGATCTACCATCCTGTAGGTTTTCACTTCAACCCTAATTTGGCACACCTGAGTCTACTAATTAGCAGCTCAACATGATCTCTAGCTCTTTTGGACAGATCTTTTCTAGATCTCTTTTCTAGAGGAAAAGCTGAATTTCTGTATACTGAAGTGTTGAGCAACTATGGAAAAGGCTTGTCTGACAGGCAGCGCCGGCCTATAGGCTATTAGCAAGGTTTTGGCAGGGCGACTCCTTTGCCTGTCAGAAATCCCCTGTGGTAATTCCTAGAGAAGAAAGATTTTGCAGTAATGTGAAGGAATAGAGCACAGTGCTAATGCTGTCCCCTTCTCCCTTCAGCTCCATCCCTAGGAACAAGAACCCCTTTCAGGAGGTGAGTACTGCAATGATCCACAACTGAGAGATCCGTGACTGTGTACGTCCCTGCACTGTTACAGTGCCTCCCTACACTGTTACTGTGTGTCCCTGTCATAGCTGTGCAGAGATGTTTTTGGGGGGAATATGCTCCAAAAAAAATAAAAAATAAATGGCACCAGTGGTAACCTGGACCGTATACCTGAAATTTAGTTTCTCCCATAATGTCTGGTTAAAAGGTTAAACTTGGTGTTGTATAGGGGATGAGACAGAACCTAACCTTCACTGCACACACATTATACACGCTTAGTTTAGATACATTTATGTTTCCATTATGCCTAACCACTGCAAATTGCAAACTTTCTATTAGATTAGCAAAATTTCTTAGATAAGTTGCATCAAACAAACTATTACACTGCGTGACCAAACCATTAACCCTTTTGTTGTCCATTAGTGTCTCCAAATCTATCCAAATGGCTAAATTGTGCACTGCTCTAAATAAAAAGAAATAATGATATATTTAAGTACAAATCAACAGTTTTGGCTCATAAAACTGGACTTTTGCACCATTTTCAAGTGGGAATTACTATATTTTTATCAGTATAGGGGGTAGATATCTATGGGTCCAAAACTCCGATGCAAAACATGTCATAAAATGAATAAAATTAGTTTTGTCCATTATAAAGCATATACATTTGCTCCTTCTGGTGGTTTAAGATAAAAATATTGATATCACAGTGTTACATACACCTAAATATTTTTCCTAATCATTCACTCTTGTACCTCAATAAAACATCACTTTTCCCTGTACTCTACAGTATGTATACTTTTGCCCCGGGATTGCATTTTTCTGTAGTTTTAAAAAAAAATTTAATGTTCCTATTCATAACGGCTTTTACATTAATCTACCACATATCAGCGCACAGTAAATTGGAATGAGCATTTGCCAAGCCCTAAGTGAAAAGTATATATGCCATAGCCTATATTATGTATGATAACATGAAAATAAAATAGTTTTACACCATCTGCAAAATGCTGCCAAATGTTCTATCTTCAATTAAAATCGGTAGCCTACATCAAAGATAAATTTAACGATTGCACTACAGTATGTGAAATGCACTCAAAATGCAAAAATAACAATAGGCCTATCAATCATATTGGAAAGACAGTGCTCGAGTGGAAAAACGAACTTACATGTAGCCCGCATTTTAGACGCAAAAACATTTACAAAGGGAATACTCCCCTCCCTAATGCGTTTTCTATAGAGCTTGCGTAATACTAGACCATTAAAATGAAAACTGCCGTTACGCTCGTCTGCAATAAATTTTTCAAAGCACAAAATAAGACGTAGCTCATACCGCTGCTAAGGTAATAATGTACTCTAGAGACATTATTAATGAAAGATCCGACAATTAAACCAGAATGAACTGTAATGAATGAGACAGGCTTATATATATTTCTCAAACCGATTGTACTAGACAATAAAATGACCACTGAATTTTGAAGGGAACATCTCGATGTGTAAAACCAATGGTAGGAATGTATATAAAGCGCACATGCCAAGAATGGCATTAAAATTAACTGTGAACTAATTGTGTGATGTGCTGCAAATTTGTTTTAATTTCTAATTAGACGTTTTGTTCAGTTATGGAATAACAGGTGAAATCAGCTGGGTTTTTATAAGCTCAGAGTATGGAAACCTTGTCACTGTAATTAACAAAATATGAAGGACAAAGAATAAGGTTAAAATTCAGTTAATATGGTGAAATCTAAATTAATCTCCATTTTTTTAACCGTAAGCTATCGAAAAAACCTTATGCACAGCGAATCCCGGGGACTGTAGCCTAGGCTATTGGAAAAAACAATAAATGCAATATATTCCTGGACAAGGTTTTTTTCATTTTATTTACAGGCTGTAGGCCTAGATGAAGAGAGCTGTAGGCTATTGTAATGACATCTGAAGCGCATTTTCAGAACTGAAATTTGAATGACAATTCACGCATTAGGCTTGATATAGGTGTTATCAGCAAAGTTTTTGATAGCGATTGTCCCGTAACAGAAGATTGTCCCCCCGGAAGATTACAGGAACTATTAGCAAATATAGGCAAAGTCATAGCTTGATCCAGGATAATTGTGAATAGTCTATTTATTATTATGCATTTTTTGATATAGCCTACACAATAATATTTCACATTGTAATCTTGATATTTTTAGTCATGCTTGTGTGCCCCTGTGTATAACAGACAGGAGGGTGTACGCACGTTGTGCACATGTCTATGTAGACGCACTTACACTACTCACAAAAAGTTAGGGATATTCGGCTTTCGGGTGAAATTTCAGGATGAACCTAAAATGCACTATAACCTTTACAGGTGAAATTAATTTGACCTTCTCTAAACTTTTGAATGCACATGTCCAACTATTCAATGTTTCAGTACTTTTTGCACAACTTGCTGTTCTCTAACAAGGAGCTGAACGGCAAAATTCACAACAGGTGTTTGATCCATGAATCGACCAATAAATTTCCTGGTTCAATTAGAATTGGTATTTAAACAGTCCTCTTCATCATGCTGTTCACATTTTGACATCATGAGACCAAGACGACACCTAACAATTGATCAACAGTACCTCGCCATTGCGAGGCTTCAAACAGGATGTTCTCAGAGGGAAGTGGCCACTGAGCTTAGAGTGTCACAGAGTGTCATCAGCAGGTTGCAACAGAGATACAGAGAGACTGGAAGAGTCACAGAAAGGCATAGAAGTGGACGTCCTTTGGCCACATCCCACACTGATGACCGCTTCATTGTGAACAGTGCCCTGCGGAACCGGATGATGAATGCCACTCAACTCCAGGCACATTTAAGGGAGGTGAGAGGCACCCAAGTGTCACGTCAGACCATTCGAAACCGTTTACATCAGCGTGGTCTGCGTGCTAGACGACCTGCAAGGGTACCTGACCACACCACCAGGCACAGGCGTCATCGTCTTGCATGGGCCAGGGAGCATTTACGCTGGACGAGGGACCAGTGGGCCTCAGTGCTGTTCTCTGATGAAAGTCGATTCACGTTGAGCAGAAATGATGGCCGCCAACGATGTTGGAGACGTCAAGGAGAGCGCTATGCATCAGCCACTGTTGTCACCAGACGACCCTTTGGTGGTGGCGGTGTTACAGTGTGGGCAGGTGTGTCTAGTCAATACAGAACTGCCCTACACTTTGTGAATGGTACAGTGACAAGCCCATACTACCTGAATAACATCTTAATCCAGTCATTGTGCCCCTGCATGAACAACACAGGCCTAATTTCATCTTCATGGACGACAATGCTCCAGCTCATCGAGGTCGCATCATTAGGGAAAGGCTGCTGGAGACTGGGGTACCTCAAATGGAGTGGCCTGCACTTTCTCCAGACCTGAATCCCATAGAAAACCTATGGGATCCGCTGACTCACCGTGTAGAGGCTCGTAACTCTGTACCCCAGAACCTCAATGACCTGAGGGCCGCCCTTCAAGAAGAGTGGGATGCCATGCCTCAGCAGACAATAAGTCGACTTGTGAACAGCATGAGACGTCGTTGTCAAGCTGTAATTGATGCTCAAGGGCACATGACAAGTTATTGAGACATTGACATTTTTGTTGTGGTATACCCACCACTGTTGTTGGCTTTTGTTTCAATAAATTGTTTGAGATGAGGAAATCACCATTGCATGCTTCTACTTAAATGCCCTACTTTCATGATACGTATAATTTCACTGTAGCGTGAACTTACATTTTCCATAAATTTCACCCGAAAGCCAAATATCCCTAACTTTTTGTGAGTAGTGTATATGCACCATTAAAATAAAATGTAAACAACTGCGACATGACTAAGACCGGGTTTGTGGTGGTTTTAGTGCAAGTGCTTTCTGCTGGCTCAAGATAGCAGTAGGAAAAAAATTATCCTGGCCACACCTCATCTTAAGACCAACCCGCCCAGTTCACTTGCTATGGGCTATTTATATTGCTATTTAACTCACTCACTGCCGAGGGTGCATATATTCGCCCAAACTGCCAACCTTCTAGACCAGGGGTTCTCAAACCGGTTTTCGTTGCAACCAGTTGCAATCCCAGAATTTTAACAAGCTGTTAATTAATTAATTAATTAATTAATTAATTAATACAAACATTTGGGGAATTACTTAATGTACTTTTTTCTACCAAGCTCATCTTCTCCAGTTAATTTCTCAAATCATAGATGATTGTTGTGGAGAGATTCTGAGAGCTACCTTTTCCCTATTTAAAAATATATTCACCATGGGCCGTCAACAGGGCCGTCCTAAAAATTTATCAGAGGCAGGCTGGTATGGCAAAGAAGAGGGGAACCAGTGAGTCTCTTGGACAGAAAGCTAACTTCACAAGAATATTTTATATCTACTCGGGTAACGTAATTCACAAAAGGCGTACCATTCCGTTTTGACTGCATTTATAGTATTACAGATTATATCATACCTGAAAGGGGGAGAGAAATCACGGGATTGGCAGGGTGTTCCATTTCCTCATCAATTGTTGTCATTAATGGAGCTATGTCTGGTACCCTGTTTCTCGGTTACGACAGCAGAATGGTATCGCATTAGTATGCATAAGCTAGGGCTGTGATAGGCCGAAAACATCACGTGTGAGGGTAGTAGGATATGACGTCATGCGTCCCACTGCTTTTCCTGGCAAGACACGCCCTGCGTAGCATCCGAGCGCTAGGATTGACCAGGCGTCCATGCTCACACCTCTGGGTAAAGACGTGGTTTGAAGGGAGCACACAAACCGGAATGTACTACAAAGTCATAACCAAGATATATGTTCAATTCAAAGACCCCCTGATTTTTGTGAGTTTGTGATTCCCGTACCCCACCTACAACACGTGGTTCACGTAACTCGGGCTCATGCCCAAACTGTTAAGATAGTGGGGTTGTATGCACCACGCTACTGTGGCATTTCTGGTACCCTGTTTCTCGGTTACAACAGTAAAGGTGTTGTAGGAAGCCGTGTTGTCGGCCTGTGACATACCTCAATTAATGAGGAAAAGTACCGCAAATCTCCCCCTACTGCATGGGAGTACGCATAACCAATCAATCAGAAATCACTGTAAAAGGTTTATCAGTAGACTACCATCTTATCTTTCTCTCATTCTCATATTTTAACCCAGTGGTTCTCAACCTCGGTTCAGGGGGCCCCCAGCAGGGTATGAAATTAACTTTTTCACCTACTGGCCAGAGTGGCTTGTGGAGTATAAAAATCACCAGCCATTTTGAACATTTTACCAGCCACATTACCTTTTACAATATAACACAACCTGATTCATTACCAGCCAAAGTGGCTGCTCGAGTAAAAATCTTACCAGCCACAATCAAAGTTTTACCAGCATTTGACTGGTGGCTGGTGTTAATTTCACACCCTGGCCCTCTGTGTATGCTGGTTTTTGTTCCAAGCACAATTGTAATCCCAGAATTTTAACAAATTCTTCTTAATTAGCTTCTTTTCATGTTTAGAGGGATTATTTACCGTCATTGTTTGATTTTAGCCACATGGTCAGAAATAACTATGTAAATGAAATTGAAGACTGAGGTGAATCAATATGCTCCTAATTAGGTAGTTGAACATGTGTTTAGATGCCTTCATAATTTTTTCTGTAAACTTATTAACAAAATTAAGGTTTGGCTTGTTATCATTTGCATTGTCTTTGAATTCTTCATTACCACATGGTTAGTTTTAGATGTCCACAATTTCACCAATTAGGAGCCTATTGGTTCACCTCAGTATTTAATTTGATCAGTTAAACTTTTTTTTTTACCTCTCTTTTTGTAGATGTTTGTAATATAGCACAACGTGAATATTAGACTTTTTCTTCATGGCATGCATAGCTATTGCAAACATAATGTTGCTTAAGAGGGTAAATAATCTAAAAATGTCCAGATAGGCTACAATATGCATTTGAACTCTCTATGACTTCACTAATATTCAATTTAGTCTCTCTGCTGATATGTTAATTTTATCAATTAATCTCATGTTTAATTGAATGGCATACACTTGACATTAAATTATGAATTTAACTGTTTACATTGTTATTGGTCTTCACACAAAAAAAAGCATCTCTGTGATGATGTTGACTGCTATGTGTAGCTATGAGGGCCAAGGAGTGGAAAAGCATTTACTAATGTCTACTAATCAACTAATTACTAATCAAAATAAACGTCTAAAACTAAAACAAGGACCATATACAAGGTTTAAACATTTGTCATGTGAATTTAATCATTTAGAATGTTGGGCGGCCATATTGGATTGGCAGTCTGAGTGCTCCAGTGTTCCAGAATTCCATGGCAGTTAGTGAGTTAAACAACATGAGCGTTGGACACTATAATGACCCCTGCGCCGGGTGTAAAGGCCGGTATACACTGTGCGATTTCTGCCGTCCTTTACGATTGTTGCATGTCAGACTGTGCGATGCAGCCACGATAATCTATTGTCTTCGTTGTAGTCAGACTGTGCGATAAGATCCAAAGCGTTCTATAATAAGTTCAGAGATTCTATCCTACGATTTGGCTAAAGTAGCCTCCGTCATCTGACGTGATCAAATACGCACTCCAACAGACAGTCTATAAAACTGCAAATCAATGGTTCGCATGGGAACACTCCTACAACAATATTGACCCCGGGCCATACAGAATAATAAAACACTGTCTGTCTTTTCTGTACAACAAACACAATCTATAGCAGGCTAGTCTATAAACCAGTACATAGGCCTATAGGCTATGCGATCTGGCTCCTAATATGACCAGACAAAGTTGCGAGACGCTCAACGAAAAAGTCATTTAGAAAATTAGAAAAGCAAAATGCCAAACGGATCGGAATCCAATTGACCTCCAGTGGAGAGGCAAGGAAAATTAACGTTAAAATTCAGCACGCACACAGATTATACGATACGAGGTTATAGGCTATATGGCCTAACTTTCAACAGCCACTTGAAGTTGAATGCACAACTACACACAAAAGGTGGGCACAGAAATCATTTTTAAAAATATAAACACAACTTAGGCCTACCTTTGATGGACTTGAATTGGCGTGTGACAGTTTTCTATATGACAATAGGGCAGGGCTTGGTGTTGAAAAGGCTATGGTTATAATGTCATCATTGTCCAAAGATAATATTTCTATAAAGTTCCCTTTGTTAATAGCCTCGTCCGTTTCCCTGTGCCCGTGGAGTGGAATATCCTGCTTTGCACATGTTATTAATGTTACGATTTAATACTTTCATGCGGTTTCTCTATGAATGGAAATGTTGAATGCAAGACGGCGTTTCACCGACATTTCAGCACAAAAATGTTCACAGGGAAAACTGCGCTGACTTAGCAAGTGCTACACGATGCTGTTTGCTGTTCTCGTGTTTTGAACAAGCCTGCCTAAAATACTTCCGCAAACTCTCTATGCACCGCTGGAAAGTGTCTGCAGACTTTACAGTAGCGTTACGCTGCATCCCTACTAGCTTTACTGTAGGCTAAGCTACTTCACCTCCCCTGGTATTATCTTGCGCGCAAGCTCTGCGGTTTCGCAAAGCTCGGCGGCCCGAGTCTGATCCAAGCTGCTTGTGAATCTCCCACAAGCGTCGTTTAAAAAAAGAAAAAGAAAAAACAATGGGTTTTTTTTTTAACTAGGTGATTGATAGGCTGTTAGTTTTCATTGGTGTAGCTAACATGGCTAAACAATCTAGTAGCTAACTTACTTGCAGTAGGGACTACGTGTATTGACGGCGTATAAACCTCTGGCACAAATTAATTGTAAGAGTCACTGATAGCTAAATGATAATCAGTTGCATCACATTCACGAAACTTTATTTTTTCAGGAGTTTTTTGGGGGAATTAATTTAGGCTAAGAATATGGCAACATTGCACGCAGCTAGCCGAGCATTCATTCACTTGTTTGTTCATCCAAGATGGGCTGGGGCGAAATTTACTGAAGTGAGAGATGTGCTTCAAAGGAAACATTCTTCCTTTCTTTGCTTTCGTTAAGGATATTACATTGGTAGTGACGAGTTTCTCAACTTGGTTTAAGGCTGTTTATTTGGGACGCAAAATTATTTGAGAGCGGTTGCAAACCGGTAACATTATAGAGAAAACAAAGGAGTTTGTCGCTTACGTCATGCGTTGCTGTTCTCCTATTGGTTGTCCATGAAACTTCTACAGTCTGTGGTCGTAGCAGCGGTCACACTGCAAGATTTTGGGCCGAAATTTCTGACACTGTCAGTCTTCCGTCGTAGGTTAAGATTCACAAAATCGGCCGTCGGAGAGTATGTCACACTGAGCGATCTAAGACGGGCGATTTTGGCCACGACGAAAGATTCTTCTACGATTCGCAAATTTTGTCTGGGACTGAAAAATCGTGGCAGAAATCGCACAGTGTATACCGGCCTTAAGATAGCAAAGTCACTTGCGTTTGGGTTAGAGCCGCTTAGCGCCAGGTGTAAGATAGGGACCCAAGAGTCTTTTGATATCCTTTTATACCCAGTCATGATAGGATAAACTGTTTACCTGTAGAATGTTCCAAACAGGTGTTTTTTTTAACTTCCCAGTCTTTTTTTTGAACCTCACAACTTTTTTGGAATGTGTTGCAAATTCTGAATTAGCGTATACTTACCAAAATCAGTGAAGTTGATGTGGTATAACATTAAATATCATTTCTTTGTACTGTTTTTAATTAAATATATGTAATTGAATATAAACTCCTCAAAAAAAGTTCGGAAACGTTAATTCGGTCGATTATTCCTCCCCTTTAATAATACCAATTGGTATTGTATTTTATATTGCTGGAAAGCCTGATTAGTCACCTTTACAACGAGGTACAACTTGTAAGGATCATGCATTCGTGGAATGAGCAACACAGCTAACCGTGTGGGTAGCGGCCCAAAAAAATGTGCCAAAATCCCCTGCAATATTCTTCTGTTGGTATTCACTCTCGTTTTGAGTTGCTTGGTGGATTGGATGATTGCACTCTCCCACAGTAATAAGGAAAAAACAACACATATTGGCCATTTTTACACTTTATTTATTTTACCCTGTCAGGGACCTCAGTAGCGTGTGGAAGATCCATACGCAGTCACAACAGCTTGGCACCTCCTCCTCATGCTGGTCACCAGCCTGGTCACACACTGCTGTGGGATGGCATCCCATTCCTCAACCAGGATTTGGCGCAAGTCAGCCAACATGGTTGCGTTGGTCACTCTGGCACATACAGCACGCCCAGGCTGATCCCACAGGTGTTCAATTGGGTTGAGGTCTGGACTCACGGCAGGCCATTCCATCCTCTCCACTCCCAAATTCTGGAGGTACTCTGTGATGATCCTGGCTCTGTGGGGGCGAGTGTTGTCATCCTGGAGGATGGAGTTAGGTCCCAGATTCTGGAGATATGGGATCGCCGCTGGCTCCAGAATCTCATTCCGATATCTCACTGCATTGAGATTGCCTTCAATGATGACAAGTTCTGTTTTGCCTGTGAGAGAGATACCGCCCCACACCATGACACTGCCCCCATTGAAAGGTGTCATGCGATCTGTGCAGCAATCTGCATAGCGTTCTCCACGCCGTCTCCCTACTTTGATCCTGCCATCCAGCTTCCGCAGACAGAACCATGATTCATCACTGAACATGACGCTCCCCCACATTCTTAGGTTCCACTGTCGGTGCTGTCGACACCAGCGCAAACGGGCCTGACGGTGAAGGGCAGTCATTGCAGGCTTCCTGGCAGCCTTATAAGCACGAAGACCGGCCATGTGCAGTCTGTTCCTCACCGTCTGATCAGAGATCTGTCTGTGGTACCGTTGTGCAAATCTTGCCTGTAAATCTCTGGAAGAAAGCCTACGGTTCCTCAGTGAAGCAAGGGTGAGGAACCGGTCTTCTTGGGGTGTTGTCTTCCTGGGACGGCCACCAAGCAACTCAAAACGAGAGTGAATACCAACAGAAGAATATTGCAGGGGATTTTGGCACATTTTTTTGGGCCGCTACCCACACGGTTAGCTGTGTTGCTCATTCCACGAATGCATGATCCTTACAAGTTGTACCTCGTTGTAAAGGTGACTAATCAGGCTTTCCAACGATATAAAATACAATACCAATTGGTATTATTAAAGGGGAAGAATAATCGACCAAAATAACGTTTCCAAACTTTTTTTGAGGAGTTTATGTGCATTTTACATACTGTCCCAGCTTTTTTGGAATTGGGGTTTGTATATACATTTATGTTTTAACTATTTTCCCAAATGGTCTTTGGCAAAGACTCTTTGCTATGCAAATAAATTATCAGTCCAAGATAGAGTGCTGATAATAGTATTGAGGATATTTTTTACATAGGCTACTGTATGTCACTAAACAGTAGGCTACGCTGTAAGCAGTAACGTTAGCCTACCTTATCTAGTACACAGGACGCAGTAGATTCAGACATAGCTCGAATAACAGACTGATTAATAGCAAAAACTCAAACTTACACGAGTAACGTTACAAACCAGACAGGTTTCACGGCAAAGGATAA
This sequence comes from Synaphobranchus kaupii, assembly GCA_029718625.1. Taxonomy (NCBI): domain Eukaryota; kingdom Metazoa; phylum Chordata; class Actinopteri; order Anguilliformes; family Synaphobranchidae; genus Synaphobranchus; species Synaphobranchus kaupii. The sequence continues at coordinate 25,715,786 of CM056382.1, read as the reverse complement.
TAGCTACTTTGCTCCATCTGGACCTCTGGCTTTCGATATGAATATCTTCAGACAGAGCTCCATGTGAACAACCGAACATTGTAACTTAACAGCCATTTTGCAGCCAAACGGAATCGAGTTCTGTAATTCTGAACGTTCTTACATATTGTGGCACTTGTCCTCTCCACAAATCTCAGCCGTAATCCATACTTTTAGCGAGCTATAGGCGATAATTTCAATACACGCTAAGTGAAAGATTAACATGGCTGCTCACTGTAGCTTCCTGGCCTTTCTCAAGTCTCTCCTTTCTGGGCATTGCACTGCAACCATCAAGAGTTGGTAAATCAGGGCTATATTTCTTACCATTCAATAACCAGGACTGTATTTTAACTCTCACTAAATCAGTAACACACCTATTAGCATTAAGACTGCACCGATCATCTCTCTAACTATCAGTTTAATTAGCCTAGTTGTAATGTACTCTATAGTACTCATCCTATTAGGCCTATTAATATAAATAAGGAAAGAATTAATAGATTAACATATTATGCCAATCATACAAGTTGTGAACATTAAAACCATTTCCAGAGTCACCAGAACAAAATAACTGTAAAAATAATCAATATACATTTAATTTCCTATCACATTAATTACTCGATCAAAATAAATATAGGCCAACTGATTACCCAGACCAATAAAAATATATAATAGAATAGAATTTAATTGAATGAATATATATTCTACTACCTACAGCCTACTATTCAAATTAGTACAATTATTTTACAGATATTCCATTGCCTTATTCCCAAATGAAATTACAATCTAACAACAATAAAAAACCCTCCCATTTGGTTTCTTTACTCACATTATTTATTTACATTCATGCCAGTTGCTGGTTGCCGAAATACTAGAAATTTACCCAACATGACCGGAAGTCACTCGCTAGCGTTAACCCAACAATAACAGCATAATGAAGGAAATGCACAATAATTATTCCAATAATAACCACACTTTTCTTCACACATTCATTAGGCCAGACACATATACAAAATTCTGTGAAATTCAGTGACTGATCACCGACCTGAAAAGAAAAATAAAATATATCTGTGAGCTGGCAGTGGTTTTATATGGGTTCTTCTGCCAATTGAAGGATGTAGCTCACTGAGAGCTACATACGTGAAATTGGTAATATATATATATGCATTTCCTGGATCATAAACTTCATGTCCACAAGCTTTGCAAAATCTGAGGATGATGTGCAGAACTACTAGGTCTATGGTGAAAAATATAGGCAGTGTACCCTGTTGTCCATTAGTGTCTCCAAATCTATCCAAATGGCAAAATTGTGCACTAAGATAAAAAAGCATTGATATCACAGTGTTACATACACCTAAATATGTTGCCTAATCATTCACTCTTCCACCTCAATAAAACATCACTTTTCCCTGTACTCTACAGTATGTTTATCATGCCCTAAGAGACAAGTATATATGCCACAGCCTATATTATGTGCGATAACATGAACATAAAATAGTATTCCACCATCTGCAAAATGCTGCTAAATGTTCTATCTTCAATGAACATCGGTAGCCTACATCAAAAATAAATTTAACGATTGCACTACAGTATGTGAAATGCACTGAAAATGTGAAAATAACAATAGGGCTATCAAACATATTGGAAATACAGTGCTCAAGTGGAAACACAAACGTACATATGTAGCCAGCGAGACCAACGGCATTTTAGACACAAAAATACTTACATATCGGGAAAGGGAAACTCCCCTCCCTAATGCGTTTTCTATTGAGCTTGCGTAATACTAGACCGTTAAAATGAAAACTGCCGTTACGCTGGGCTGTAGTAGTAGTTCAAAGCACCCAAATGGCATATACCGTTGTTAAGGTTATAATGTACTCTATTGGATAAAAAAGTCGACAATCCAGAATGAACTGTAATGAATGAGACAGGCTTACAGGGCATGAGTCGACGTTTCAGATAGTGTAATAGCAGTATAAAGTGTATATTTCTCAAACCGATTGTACCAGACAATAAAATGACCACTGAATTTTGAAGGGAACATCTCGATGTGTAAAACCAATGGTAGGAATGTATATTTATTTCATATTTAGTAGCATATATTGCTAGTAGAATACATGGTATGATGAGACAGTACTTTCAGTTTATTTTGCATTTGAGTGAGCAGGGCTTTTTGCGGATTTTCTGGCATACGATCAGGCTATTGTTGGGTTTATCTTGTCACTATGACGTTATTCTAATTTTATATGATGAATAAATATATATCAACTCAAACATAGACGCTATTGTCCACTATGTCATGCATGGGTAGGTATAGACTAGGTGTGGGTTGCTTGTTAAATGGACTTGCTACAGGGAAATAGTGACACTTAGAAACTCAGTATTCGGCAGAAATCGTCTACCAATAAAGTTAAAACACAGAGTTTGTGATTTCCACTAATAGTTTGTCTGCAGTAGCAACGAATGTCTCAGTTGAGCAAAGAGGTCCCGCCGGCGTCACCTTCTATGCAAAGGAGTTAAAATATAAAGTAAATGAAAAGGGGTAGGCCTGTATGTTATGGTTAACAGATTGCATTATGAACTGCAAGGAAAGACCCAAAAAAGCGAAATAAATAAAGTGAAATTCTGTAATTTATACACATTTTAGTTTTCGAACTTTACGATTGGCTCTACGCTGTTGTTCGTCAAAGTTACCGAAAAAAGTGGATGGAGTGATTTTTTTACCTTCAGTTTTAATTGGTAGATAAATCTCACCCCCTTTGAATCCAGATACGTCAGCCTCTGTTTACCGGAATAATTTGTGGCAATGAGATAAACATTATTTTAATAGCTGTTGTACAGGTTCCGATAACAACAAAATACTAAAATGACAAAAACAAAACATTAGCGAACTTGAAACAAGTTTTCAGCTGCTAACTCCAAACATAGTTGGAACACATGGGAACGTAAATCTTACAAAAATGTATGAGTAAGTAAACCGCTGCAGCGTCCAGCTAAAAGGGCACTTTTGCTGTCTCAGGGCAGGGACATATGCTTCAGCATATGTTGGGGTCTATCCCTGGGGTGTGTCCCTGCACTGTTACTGTGTGTCCCTGTAGTGTTACTGTGTGTCCCTGTCGTGTTACTGTATGTCCCTGTAGTGTTACCGTCTGTCCCTGTCATGTAACTGTAATGGCTTCAGTTCCCTTTCTCAGATTTTGTTGATTTGGTAGTGCGCTGATTTAGAGTGTTGGCGTCTAATTGAGTTGTCTGAATACATGATTAAATGTATGAAAGCTTGTCTATTGCCCTTTTCAGGCCATTGTGTTTGTTGTTGGAGGCGGAAATTACATTGAGTATCAAAACCTCGTTGATTATACCAAGGTAAGTTTTACACTTTAATATAATATCAATGCATAAAACGATGTCAATTTGTCTGTGGAACAATCGCGGTTTATGGATTGATGTTATTCCAGGGTTTCCGTTAGAAAAATTTGGTGCCGGCCATCGTGACGACAAGATTTCAGTTTGCCGGACAAATGGGAGAAATTACGGTCAAATATTATCTGCTGTTTATTATGCTTTAAAACTATTGAAAGGCAGGCTTTATAAAGAATAACATCATCAGGGGAATAGATTTATAATTGTTTTTAATGAAAGGTGATTTCGCAAATACAGTAGGCTATAGCGTGAATATAAATTAAGTCCCGTCAAATAAAATAACTCCCGTCAATAGACACGTGTTAAACGTCATAAAAATTAAAAAAAAGACGACAGGCTGTAGCCTATTGCGTTCTGCGTAGCTAGCTACTTGCATGCCAGATAGTAGGTTCTTCAAAGTAGGCCTATACCAACTAGAACGTACTTCATAGTATGCAAGATCGCAAGTAGCTACGCTTCAATTTTAGAACACACTTCATGATAGTGTCAGAATACCTTTGATCTGACAGGAAAAACAATAGAATCACCTCAGCGGAATTACCTTACTCGAAAGCTATAAGGTATGCACATCATAAAGTATTTGAAATTAACTACAAATATTATGGTACAGTGCATGACATTATTAACAATAAATACTATTTTGCCAAATTGTCTTTTTCATTGTTTAGACATTACTGCCATGGTGAAGCAAGCTATTTATAATTTATTTTTATAGGCCTATTACTGATCCTGCCCAGTCAGTTTATTTGAAAATGATTTTCAATATTACAACTGTTATTGGTCCCGTCTATGACCCGACGACGTTCACATCATGCATGTTATTGATTTCGCTCAACAAAAATGTATGGTCTGAGTAGCTTTTCTGAGTAGGTTTTCAATAAATATGCAGAATGTTATTGGCTTTTATTTAGTGAATGGTTGTCATGTTTTGTAGGATATGCATAATGGAACACAGCCGACATTTTTCTGCGCTGAGTGACCGCGTGAGGATGGTAACAATTTAGGCTAGTTTTATCTTTTTTTAAAAAGCAACATTTTATTAAGAAGACATGACAGTAATTTGGATGCAAATTAGCTAACTGTTTAAAACAAAACGTAAATGTCTTCATAAAAAAATAGTTTAACCGACTAGTATTTCCCGACTAGCAGGAGCAGCACCGTTTATTTGGCTAGCCAACTCGTCCCGCACATCCCAAATGGTGGCTAGGCCTTTAGCATCCAATCCAAGCGTGCGGTTGATCAGAGCGGAACAAACGTAACATAACTTTTGTTTCGTTCATCGCACATACACTACACATTCATAGAAAAATTTAAATGGTCTCTTTTTTTATAAAAGGATATGTGGAAATACAATGCATTATATAAATGTAATTTTTTTATAGAAGGGTGTGTGGAAATTAATAAAGTAATTTATTTCAATAAAATTATAAATGTGCTTAGGATGATTTACCGGACATTATGACCGGCAAGATTTAAATTTGTCGGACTTTGACAGTTTTTGCCGGTAAAAAATGGTACTTACCGGATAACGGAAACTTTGTGTTATTCTATTATTACTTTATCATATGATGTGGGATTTGAATAAGGTCATCCTGAAAGTTTATTGTAGGTGAAAACCCACAGCATCTTAATTAGAATCACAGATTACTTCTAAACTGTCGTAGACTTGGTGGGGATTGGAGGGGCAGGTTAGCAAAGGTACATACCCCATACTCTGTGTATACTCTGAAGGTAAGATGTGCCTGTAGGATCTTACCTTTACACTCCTGTCCTGTATAGCATTACAGTGGTACAACCTAGAAGAGCGGGATGGGGGGTTTAAGTAGTGCAATGACTGCATCCTGTTATGTGCTCCGCAGTCCAAGCAGGGAAAGCGAGTGCTCTATGGTTGCAGTGAGCTCTTCAATGCTTCCCAGTTCATCAAACAGGTAATGGCACTGCACCCAATGTACCTGTCACTCTGCCAAGCTTGCAGTCTGCTGCTGTGTGATTAAAGCTTTATGAGCAGCCCCTGGATGGGCCCTGTCAGCCGGAGGTGAATCTTTAAAGGTTAAATCCAAGGCCTGGTTGCATAAAACATCTTAAGGGAAATGTTCCCTTAACTTGTCCCTTCAAATACCCTTAAAGGTGCAGTAGGCAAGATTCTATTTATATAATTTTGGCGAAATTACTAAATTTGCTCATTACATTCCAGCAGCTATCAATAAATCAAATGTTCTGAGAAGAAATCTGGTTTCTGTGAGTGTCCTGGGCTCTGTTCTAGGCTGTCAAAAAATCTCAAGCCGGTCTTCCAAAAACCAACCAATCAGGGCAACTATCTACAAGCAAAAGATCCTCTCGGTAGAATAAACCCCTCCCGCCTCCCAGTCTGCCTGTCTCCGTGCGTGCACTGGAGCATAATTTGGTGGGCGGGGGCTTAGGAGAGAGATAGGAGGGAGGAGTGCAAAAGGGGGAAGTCTTTTTGCCTTGTATATTTTCAAACTTGCCTACTGCAGCTTTAACTTTAAGTGAGTTGCATAATACTAATTAAGTATTTTATTTAAGGATTTACTGAAGTATCTCCTCTAAATATTAGTTTTCGTTTAAGCATTCTCTTAAATAATTTAGCAATTGCAAAAAATACTTTTAGGGAAAATTTCAATTCCTAAACTTCAGTCCTTTCAAGGGAAAAACAAAACGTTCGATGGGCAGCCCGCCCCTATGAATAAGGTATCAAAGAACAATAACTTCATGTACATTACAATGCTATTCGAGTTCCGTGAAGCTAGACAAGACATACCCTTACGTTAACATTTGAGGGCTTTTATGTAAAAAACTTACATGATTCCCCTAGGTAAGGGGAAATAATCCCTTGAGTAAAACATCTAAGGGGAAAACTTAAGATTTTTGTCACACGCTGATGACAATGTCCTCGGGTAAAACAGCATGACGCAGAGAAATGGAGTGTGAGTTGATTTCTTCAACCTTTTATTACTGGTAATAAGAGAACAAACTAAAATAATGATCGCCTTTCGGCCGCAGTTCCAGCTTTTCAGCCTTTCTTCTTCGACGCAGGGAATTGGGGGATGTCTCTTACTCTGTGTTCCAGGCACCGACTGAAAAATCAGAGCAGCTATATGTTAGAGTTAACAGGACTCACCTGTGTACAATTGCTGCTCTGACAGTAGGCGTGGCTTCAATCAGCCCGATTCCCCTGCCCAGACCAACGCCTTCCACAATCTTTTATGCAACCAGGCCCAAGTTTCTGAATATCTGAGGATCAACAATGGCTGGCTCTCCTTCTTAACACTAGAACCGCCAGACTTTTTTCCGGGTCGGGAACCGCCAACGCCAAACAGCGACTGCATCCTTTTGTTGTCATTGATGGGTCATGAGTCCTCCATTCCGCATAGTGCCCAAAGCGATAATCGCCAAAGCCCAGCCTCCAATAAACCTTAGGTAACCGAAAATGCTATAGATCAACAATAAACAAGAGAGCTTCTTAAAATCTTACTGGTAGCCTATTTACACTTCCAGCAGTTTGCAATAGGCCTATACATTCTCGCATGCTGTCTATTTTCATTAAAACGTTTCCACCGCTGCAGTGGTCTGAACACAAACAGGTAGCCTACCTTATCAGAAATAAAACCTAGATGAATGGCTCTTTTGATAAATTAGATCAATCCCTTTAGAAAATAAATAATTAAGTCTTACGTGGAATGTCTATTAGGCTGCACCCAGTGTTATTAGGAGTTACAGCATATAGGCTAAAACTATACAATAGCCACTATAGCTTAAAATGATTTCCCTCCTGAAAAATAAAACACCATTACAAATAAAGGATAAACAAGCAAAGGAATTACTGTGCTTTACAGACAATAATAGGCTACTGCTTAGGCGGCAGGTGCGTGGAGCGGGAAAAAATGCACTGAGCACTTCATTTTCCCATGTGATTGCAAAAGAATTGTTGCTAAAGCAAATTTTTTCTTTGGTATTTTTTAATTTTAGCAGTTTGGAATAGATTATTTCCATACGCTGTCTATTTTCAGAAAGAAATATTTTCACATTTGCACTGCCCCCCACTGCAGCAGTCTAAATACAATCCCGTACGTGGAATAAAACCTATGAGTACGCAGCTCTTTTGATAAATTAGATGGCTTCCTTCTGAAAATAAATAGCCTAATTTAGTTTTACACGTTATCACTATTAGGCTACATCTGGGGCATGTTTCAGAATGCAGGATTATTAAATTAGCTGGATAACTGCACTTGTTAAACCCGGAACAGCTCTTTTTACTTCAGACCATGTTCCAGATTTGGGAGGGTTCCGGGTATTTCTCTGTGCAGTTATCCAGCTAACTCCATAATCCTGCTTTCTTTTTTTCATATTTTCTCCCAAATTGGTAGCCAATTGTACCCTATGTTATTCAATTGTAGCAACAGCTAGAGAATCGCTGCTACACAACCCCGTCAGCCGGTAGTAGAAAGGAGTGGTGACTCCTCGAGCTCCTGACCGCGATTCCAACTCACCCAGTGGTGTATTGTGCACTTTTGGCACTTGGCGGTTCTAGTGTTAACAACAGAAGGTTCCAGTTGGTAACAGGTGTTTCCAGTATTACTGAAACTATTTTTCTTCCTGAATTTAAAAGGGGAATTCCACCCAAAAATAATGTTTGGTTTGCAGAAAAGTAGCTCTCCTTCTGATTAAAATGAGCTCTCAGTCAACTTTCAACCTGTAGTGATAGAGATATAGCCCCAAACTACTGCGCATGTACCAGGTACTTGCCTTAGGATGAACGACAACAGCCACAAAGCTTACAACAGGTTGCCACGCCCACTGAATGACGTTACAGAAGCGGAGGCCAAGGGGCTGGGCATTTTACTGCTAGTGTACTGCCTGTCTGCTGCGTTTAGAGACTCAGAGATTAGAGAGGCCATGTAACTCTCTGGCAAGTTAGCTTTTTAAAAACGCCTTTTAAATAGTGGATTTTTGTGACTTCAAAAGAAAGATTATTCTAAAAATGATCTCTCATTAGTTGTAAACTAATCACAATTAGCATTTAGCTATCTAATGTGGTAAAACATACTAAACATTGTATGATTAGCTAGGTTGACAAGCATTCTTCAAATTAGCAAAAAATTTTATGCACTTGTTGCTGGTTAGCATATGTAGTCGTAGCTCATTTTTCCTATTCCCTTCTTGCAAAAACAATTCCCACATTAGACGAATGTTAATTATATACACTTAAGCTTTTTAAGCAAGATTTTCAGGACTCACCTGTAAAGTTTTGCTGTCTGCTAGCTAGCTGCTGGTCAACTAACAGTTAGCTAGCGTTAGCAGGATAGGTTAACGTGCTGGCGAAAGTGATTCGCAGGAACCAAACGCCAATTCTGAGCGAAATATTTAAACAGTAGTAGCATAATGACAAGAAACCTGTTGCTAACACCAGCTAATGCACTAGCCCAGAAAAAATATATTGCTTCTGGAATCGAATGCTCAAAGCAAAACCAATTATGGTCAGCTAGCTAATGTTAGTCTACTTAATGGTCATGGATCATAATGTAACATTAGTTACATTCCTTACCTGGTGATTCAATAAGGCAGAGGAAGATGTAGGCTACAGGGAATCCGGGAATACCGGAGGAGCTCCACACTGTAACCGACAGCATGCGAGTCCTGTTTGGTTTAGTTTGCCAAAACGTCTTTAGGATATAACATAGCCTATCAAAATAAAATAGTAATGAGAGCTAGCTTGATCTACGATGGGTTCCTATTCAGAACAGTGAGATGCAATTCTTCCCTCGCTGGCTCCGCCTACTTGCTATGTAATTTACACGCCCACTTGAAAACACCTTTCTTCGTCTTTCAAAAACAGCAAGTGATAGAGATATACGCCATTTTGACGTATAGCTCTACTGAATTTTCACCTTTATATTCAAATAACTCAGTACAGATTTTTTTTTTGGCCAGCCACTAAGAAAGACTAAATTAGTTGCGCCTTGATCTGTTCCATAAGGTTAATGTTGTTTTTAGGTGGAATTCCCCTTTAAGGTTTGTATATTTGATTCATATCTTTTCACAAAAATATTTTTTGAGAATTTCAATGCTGAATAAGGAAAAGGTTTACATTTTTAACCTTGAAATGTGTCTTTAAGATGATAAAGTTGAAAAATACAGATTCAAATGTTCAATCCAGATCAATAAAAATGAAAGCAAAGTCATTAATCTACTTGTGATAACTTATTTCACTCACTACATTTTTATTTCTGTATTTTCCATATGTGTGCAGATATTGATGTGGTATTATTGCCTTGTACTATCTGATTATTATTTCTGTTTTTGTTTCAATAGCTTTCCCTGCTTGGCCAAAAATAAATGCAAGAATGTCTTTTTTTGTTTTCTTTTTTAAATACTGAACTACAATCAAGACCACGGCTAACAAAGTGTTTCTACATCTCTTAATATTCCATATATTTGATAGTGTTTACTAATCTTGTAAACAGGTTTAATTCCATTGCTGTACACGTCATAAATAAAGTTTAACAATCTTACATAAAATTGTCGTCTTTGGGCAATATCTTCAGTGAACCTAAATAATCCTAGACAGTTTATATTCAGTTAAAGTTCATTTGTGTACTTTTTCCCATTTTGATGTATTAAAGGCTTTCTGAACTTTGTTAAAACATAATATTGTAGCTATAGGTACCTGGCCCCGATATGAGTCGTAAGGTTCATGCACATCTTCATGACTTGCTCCAGTGGTCAGCAACTGGTCAACGGAGAAATAAGTATTTTTTTCTCTCCCCATTCACTCCCATTGCATGGCAAAACTGGTTTCAAAAGCACACTTTTAGCACATAAACGAATGCAAGCAAGAAGGATTACGCCAATAGAAAAAATCATGACATCCAGAACCAAACGTTTGAAGCAAATTCATTTTGAATTTGATTTTGAAGAACTATTTTCTGAGAACTAGTAACTGTTGCTAACTTCTTTGCTGCTCGGTTTGTTTACTAACGCACACTTCAGGAAGTGAGTGGGACTATTACGGGTGCAAGAACAAAACAAAGAAGTTAATTAGCTAATGACCGGATCTTCTTCCAAACCTTTGTTTGGAGCTTTTTATTTTTTTTAAACGTTTGGTTCTGGATGTAGAGATTTTATATATAATCCATGTTGTTTGCATTTGTGTATGTCCTCAGTGTGCTTTTTAATTCATTATTATACACAGTCAGTTTTGTAACTATGTATATTAGTCATCTTCAAACTTTGTTGTTGTTTAAATCAAGATCGAAAGTTTAATATTGGAAAAATTTGACAGCTTCACAGTTCATTAGGAGACAGCTTATTAATTACAATTAATTACAATTGGCTATATCTTTAATTGTTTTTTTCATCTAAGACATCACCAAGATGAACATTCTAAGTCTCATTTTCATCAACTTTTAGGGGTTATTTTAGGGGTGATTCCCCCCTCTTTTTGGTACTTCTGTCCTTCTGTCCTCCCGTTTCCAAACCCACCAGCCGCCACTGATATACAGTGCCCTCCAGAATTATTGGCACCCCTGGTAAAGATGAGTAAAAAGTGTTTCAACTGTCGGATTCAGTACTTGTCATAGGTAAATAAACTAGGGTAGTGTAACTAGTACACTATAACTAATCCATTAATAACTAGTAGTACAAGATGGCTCCTTTTGTACTGCCTTTGCAGACTTTTGGGATAGGTGGAGACAGGAAAAGGGAGTTTTTGAGTCCCTTAGGCAGTGGTGGGAAATTGGGAAGACTCAGATTAAGAGCTTTTGTCAACAGCATGCAGCATTTTCAGCATGGGAAAAAAGAAGGGTGATTGGGAACATTGAGAGGAGGATTAGGGAAGTGGAGGAGGAGATAGTGGGTCATAATCAGGTGGGGCGGAATAATGAGTTGCAGGAGCTGCGGAGAGTTCTAGGCTCCTTTTTAAATGAAAGAACAAAAGGGGCACTTGTAAGAGCTAGATTCTCCCTTTTGAGGGAGATGGATGCTCCAAGCTCGTTTTTCTTTAACTTGGAGAGACAAGAGGGGCAAAGGAAATCGATGAATTGTCTCTGTCTTCCGGACGAGCGTGTTACGTCAGATCCCAGGGAGATGAGGGAGGCGGCAGTGGATTTTTACACGCAGCTATATGCTGCAGAAGATAGTGAGGCCATGTTGATGGGAGAGCTCCATCAAGACCTCCCCACATTGACAGAGGTGGAGAAAGCGGAGCTGGATTCACCATTCACATTGCAGGAGCTCACTGTAGCTATGCAGAAAATGGCAGCAGGTCGGGCCCCAGGGATAGATGGGCTGCCGGTGGATTTTTATAAGAGTTTCTGGGGTCACATAGGAGGGACTTCTACGAAATGCTGCTGGAGTGCATGGAGGCAGGTGAACTTCCAGCCAGCTGTCGCCAGGCAGTCCTCACGCTGCTACCAAAAAAAAGGGGACTTATGGAAAAACTGGCGGCCGGTGGCGCTACTGTGCACGGGCTATAAAATATTGTCCATGGCCCTCGCCAACCGGTTGAGGGACCACTTGGAATCACTTGTAAAAAAGGACCAATCATACTGTGTGCCAGGACTATCAATAATGGACCATTTGTTTTTATTAAGGGACATGATTGGGTTGGCAGAGGGCGGTCAGGTAGACTTTGGGCTGATCTCCTTAGATCAGGAGAAGGCATTTGATCGAGTGGACCACCAGTATTTGCATAGCACTTTACATGCTTTTGGGTTTGGGGAAGGGTTTTTCGCTTTAGTGAAGCTGCTACACAAAGGTGCATCATGCCTGGTCAAAGTGGGAGGGGGGCTGAGTAAACCTGTATGGGTGGAGAGAGGGATACGACAGGGTTGCCCTTTATCAGGTCAGCTATACACGTTAGCAGTCGAACCACTGTTGGAAATGCTAAGACGGAGGCTAAAGGGGGTGGGAATCCCAGGAGCCAGTGCTTCTAAGGCAGCAAAGTTGTCAGCATAGAGTTCCCGATAGTTAGTGTGACAGCAGCAGTAGAGGAGTGGCAGGAGGGGGGAGGGAAGCTTTTATCTTTTACCTCTCCATGTTTGGGGAAGTTCCAGGAGGTGAAGGGGAAGGAATTGTACACAGTGTGCATCAAGGTCAGGCACATGAGAGCATTATGGGAAAGAAAGGAGCATCAGTGGCAGGAGGAGCTAGCTGACCAGACAATGGCTGGGTACAGGTGGAGGGTTTTGTACAAGGCCCCCATCCCTAAGAGGACTGGACACCTGCAGTGGAGGGTGTTGCACGGAGCGGTGGCGACTAAGGTTTGGTTGACACATATCGAATCTGGGGGGGGTGAAGGGTGTCCTTTTTGTACATGCCAGGAAACTGTTGCACCTTTTTATGGCATGCGAGAGGTTGAGAGAACTGTTTGGGCTAATGAAAACAGTGTGTTTGCGGCTGGGGGTGGTTTTCTCTATGGGAGACTTTGTCTGTGGACCAAGGTACAGCTTCCAGCAGCGCTACAGGGTGGTACTATTAAATTTTTTATATGGTCAGGCAAAACTGGCGACGTGGGTCACACGCAGGAACAGGCTGCGAGCTGGTGGGTCTACAGATGTGCTGCAACTGTTTAAGGGTTATGTCTCTGCGCGCCTTAGGGTAGAATTTGAATATTTTAAAATGATGCATGATGTGGAAGCGTTTAAAAGAATGTGGTGTATTGGGGAGGCTGTTTGTGTGGTAAACGAAGAGGCGTGTTTAAGTTGGAGACGTGTTTAAGTTGAGTGTGGGAGTAGAGTATGATTGGTGGTTTTTCCTTTTTTTTCTTATTTTTTGGGGATGGAGTGTGGGGTGGGGTTTTTTGGCTTTGTAAATAGGGGAGTGGGGTAGGTTTTAAGGTGATTGTGGGGAAAGGTTGTGTGTTTCAATAAAGGAACATCAAAAGTCAAAAGTCTCTCTCTCTCTCTCTCTTTATCTCCGCCACGTGCACCCAAGTGCACGCACATCCTTCCCTCCTTTGTGTGTTCTCTATCCAAATCACCCCGCTGTGGGATAGAACCATTTATTACACTGTTATCCTTTTTGTAATAAACAATATTATTTGCATCTGGTGTTTTGGCGTGAGTATTTCAAGCATTTATAGGAGGTCACACTCGCAGAATAAATATAAATCTCCCGTAATTCAACGTAGAGTATTGTTAATGTTTAAAAGTAATTAGACTGCATTACCTCCACTTGAATAACCGGGAACTCCACAAAGCAATTCCTTTAGTGGAATGCGCTGCTTCTCGTTCTAGGGTTTTACACATACATGAGACTGATTACTAAATACAAATTATACCTTTGACCCTATACAATTTTAATCTCTCTCTCTCTCTCTCTCTATATATATATATATATATATATATATATACAGTGCCCTCCACTATTATTGGCACCCCTGCACTTATAAATAGAATAAAGTAATCATTTTTAATATTTGGTCGCATATCCTTTGCATGCCGTGACTTCCTGATGTCTGTGACCCAACAGCATCAAAAGACATGATATCTTATTTTCTGGTACTCTCCAAAGCGATACTATAACGTCTCTGCATTTGAATGGATCTCTATGGGAATTGGGGGGTGGGAGTAGATTTAGTTGTAATTTACACTGGAACAGTATGGAACACATGGTTGGCTAAATGGCTGTAAGTCATCAAGGGTCTGACGTATCAAACAAGCCTTATACCATCACACTGCTGCCAGAAATACAGTAGATGTGGATGGATCACTGCAAGGGTTATTTCTCCTCATTTTCCTATAGAACTCTATGGGGAAAAAAGTCAGGAGAAACAACCCTTAAAGTGATCCATCCACATCTACTCCATATCTGGCAACAGAGTGATGGTTTGGGGCTCGTTTGATAGCTCAGACCCTTGATAACTTACAGCCATTTAGCCAGCCATGTGTTCCATACTGTACCAGTGTAATTTACAGCTGAATCTAGTCTCACCCCCCAATTTCCATAGAGATCCATTCAAATGCAGAGAGGTTATAGTATCGCTTGTAACAGTACCTGAAAATAAGATATCGACAGTTTTTTGATGTTGATGGTCACAGACTTCAGGAAGTAACAGCATGTAAAGGATATGCGACCAAATATGAAATATGATACTTTAAAAATACGTTAAAGCAAAGGGTATGAATACTTATGTAAATGAGAAATTTAAGTTTTTTATTTTTAATAAATTTGCAAAAATCTCAAAAAAACTTTTTTCACATTGTCATTATGGGGTGTTGTGTGTAGAATTTTGAGGGAAAAAATTAATTTAATCAATTTTGGAATAAGGCTGTAACAGAACAAAATGTGGAAAAAGTGAAGCGCTGTGAATACTTTCCGGATGCACTGTACACAGGGAGTGGACAAAATATCGGAAACACCTGTTTTCCAGAAAACATAAAACACCTGCCACATGTTTGCTACGCAAAACCTCAACCTCTGTTCCTAACCTGATTATCTATGCTGTTTTGTGAATCTTGTGCCACGTGTACATTTTATATGATGACTTGTTTTTCGTTATAATTATGCCAATCAACCATAATTGACTGTTAGTCATATTTTTATGAAATGCTAATAAATTATAAATTACATGGCACTGTTATATCGGTAATAAGTGAGTACACTTCAACAAATGTATAAGAAGAAATCAGAAAACATTTTGGTCCCTAACAACTGGAGCAATATCTCCCCTATGTAGTACAGTGGAATGTGATTTGTGAAAAACTTAACTGAAAAGGACTAATTAACAATTGAGCCATATTTGTGACTCATATTACGTGCAAGTGTTGGATTCTAGACCAGTTTCAATGATCTTCTATTTTATTCAGCTGTTCACTTCACTTTGAGCAGAGGAGTTCACTCCCCACAGCTGTGCAGAGGTGCACACCTCCAGTTGTCATGGAACAAAATGCTTTCAGTTTTTGTCCTCCATTAGCTCTAAAGTGTTATCACTTATTACTGACACAAAAGCTACATTTAATTGACAAATTAGTATTATTATTTTTTATAATTTATTTTATATAATATGATTAATATCTAATTATGATTCATTATCAAGCTAATAAAAAAAACAAGACAGAAGATAAAATGTATACATGGCATGCCAGTCATAAAAGAGTAGAAAATATAGGTAAGAGAAATAGAGTGCTACGGTTTGTAGTCCTAAAACCCGGAAGTGAGTTAGCATTTTTGAGCCATGGGTTCCCTCACCAGATTTCCAATGGGGTCTTATCATGGGGTTTTCGGATTCATGCTGAATATAAGGTCAGTGGTTAATATGAGCCTAAGAGAGTTTTCACGTTTTGTTCTACGACATAAATTACACAAACCATCACTCTGCTACCAGATATGCAATAGATATGGATGGCTCACTTTAAGGGTCGTTTCTCCTGACTCATTTTCCTATTAAACTCTATGGAAAAATAAGTCAGGAGAAAAAACCCTTTAAGTGATCCATCCATATCTACTGCATATCTGGCTGCAGAGTGATGTTTTGAGGCTCGTTTGATACCGCAGACCCTTGGTGACTTACAGCCATTTTACCAACCATGAGTTCCATACTATTCCCATGTAATTTACAGCTTAATCTCCCTATTTCCAGAGATCCATTCAAATGCAGAGAAGTTATAGTATCGCTTATAAGAGTACCTGAAAATAAGATATCAAGAGTCCTTTGATATCTTTTTATACTGAGTCATGTTTAGCATCAACAGGTGTTTTTTGAACTTCTCAGTCTTTTTTTGCCCCTGTTCCAACTTTTTTGGAACGTGTTGCAGGCATCAAATTTGGAATTAGCTTATATTTACAAAAATCAATAAAGTTGGTAAGGTAAAACATTAAATATATTTTCTTTGTACTGTTTTCAATTAAATATATGTAAAAGAGACTTTATAAATCACTGTTTTTATGTGCATTTAACATACTGTCCCAACCTTTTTTGGAATTGGGGTTTGTACATTCATGAAAACAGATTGAACCAAGTCTCTCTGGTATCATATTTATGCTCATATATATATATAGGGTATTTAGTAGTATTGCGCTATAAAGTAGATCAATTAGATAATCTCATTATGGCATTAATGAATAAAATAGGTAGTTTAATCATCACACACATACCTCAGATACATCTTCCATATCTTGTCGTATCTCTCTGCCTGCAGTGGCACCTTTCCTCAACAGACTCTGAAGTTCACCTACTGTCCCCTTTAGCTGCACAATTATGTTGTTCATCTCTGAGGAAATACCAACACAAAAAGCTTTGATATCACATACATGGGTACTGGAAAAGACAAACACTGTAAATGTGTGTATACACTCATTGGGTCTCATTCATGAAACATTTGTGCATTTGTATTAAGCATATTTGCACATAAAAAACATTCATACTAAAAACTGAAACTCACTCCATGAACGCTGTGAGTTAATCAGATTTGATCGTATCCACCTGTGTTGATGAATCCCAAGCTTAAAAAATTTTAAAAGACTCACCTTTCCATTCCCTCAGCTCCTTCACTGCTTTTATCCTTTGCCTTCTTTTGAACCTGTACTCTTCTTTCCACTCCTCCACTTCAGACTGCAGTTCTTTTATTTCTTTCCTCATTTTTTCAGATTCCCCTGTGCTCTAAATAGAAATATATAACGAATGTGAAGAATATGTTGTTACTGATAAGAAAAAAAACATTTTATATTACAATTAATTCTGAAACCAGCCTAAATCATTTGCACTTACTGTGTTGTGTAGCTTTGTTTGAAAGCTTGTTTTAATTTGGTCAATCACCGGATCAGGCCGAACTGGTTGCTTTTGCTTATTTTTTTTGTTGAAAGTGTGTCCACCTAGGAGTGATTTTAAATACCACTGAACTGCACAATTCTGCAGGGGCATCTCTCCTTCTCTTCATTTTTAGTTTGCCAATAAACAAAAACCTCCTTTTCCTTTTTTCCTACATCCTCTTCGGTCAAGGTTGATTTGTCTGATTTTTTTATATTACAAACTTCACAAATATGAACAGTGAGTTCATTAAAAAAATCAACAAGCGCAAATTTGGGGATGTCCATTTTTTAGTTCATTTGTCAGTTTGAAATTTTAAACAGCAATGAGAACACTCTAGCGCAGACGTCCACGGGCTAAAAGCTGTCAACACACTTGTGCTGTGGAGCGCGGGAAGTAAAGTTGAAGATCCAGTGTCCTGTGAGGAGGTAAGATTCAACGCTATAAGCGAACAACTTTATCTAGCTTTATGACTCAGTGTACAAGTTACACATTTCACACAACTAGCGAAAGATAAGAAAAATAACCCAATGTGAGTTAATTTGAAAATCCACTACTACTTGTAAGTTTTATCACCACTGCAGTGAAGTAAAAAAGTAAATAAACTAGTTACCGTACGTTTTCTGTCAGAAATGTATTGTGAAGCTCATGTGCATTCACTGCTGTCTAGCGTTATGCTCTAAAGATGTGTACGTTAACTGTCATCTGCAGCAAAGGTTCGCTTAAGTATTTTTTATTTTAGTTTAATACACTTGTTGTTCAACAACATTTTACTTCGGCAACTTTTGCTGATCCAGATATAATTACTTAGTTGATTGAAACTTGTGAATCATAATAGGCTATGTGTAATGATATGGTCTGATTCATTTCACATGAACGTTAGTTACCATTACCTAGGCGAATAACCTGTTTAATTATATAGATGACCAAAATTAAGATTGGATAGTTAGCTAGCTAGGTACATACATTCTTTGGTGACTAATATTTAGCTAATAATTTTTATGTGTTTTTTGCTGCAGTTGCAAGAGTTTTATGCCATGTGGCCTCCAAGAATTAAAAAAATACAAAGTATTTTTGGAAGAGGTTCAAGTGGAAACTCCAAGAAACACGTTGTGAGTAGGGTTGCAAAATTCCGGGAATATTCAAAGGTGGAAACTTTCCATGGGAATTAACAGGAATATATGGGAATTAACGGGAATAAACTGGAAATGTTGGCGTTATTTGTACTAGCTGTATTTCCCTCGTCATAGGCCGGCCTAAATATAAACATTTTGTTTTGTCATAAACAGACATCCATGCAAACATTTGTGAATAGAACTTTAATGGATTCTTTCATTGAACAAAAAACGTGAATGTTGAATAAAATAAATGTATTCCCTAACCCCCCCCCCCCCCCCCAAAAAAAGTTCCAATTCAAAATGGATGTAGTCCTTGGGCTCAAATGCAGTAGTGTGGCCTCAATAGCTTTGCTGTAGTGTGCAGGATGCTGGGAATTATTTCTGGAAGAATGCACTGCACATGTGATGGAAGAATGTACAGTGCATACAGAGGGCCCTGCAGTAGTGTGCAGGATGCTAGGAATTATCTGTGCAAGTGATAAAAGAATGCACTGCACATGTAATGGAAGAGTGCACAGTGCAGGGTTGAAATTCAACTGAATTCACATTAAATTGGATTGTTTTAACCAAAGCATGCTGCAAGATTTATAATTGCATTTTTCAACTAAATTTAAGTTCCGTGTTATAGGCTAACCTTTGCAATAAAAATTGGTCAAAAATTCCAGAGCTTAACTTCCCATGGTAAATGTCTGGAAAGTTTCCAGTAATTTACGGGAAATGTTCTGCCCCTTTGCAACCCTAGTTGTGAGCATCTCTTTTTTCTCTCCGTCTCTTCAATAGAGAGCTGACACATTGAGCGAAGCCTCAGACGACGACTCCAGACATGAGCGCCACTCTCCATACCTGCATGAGGTATAGTCACTCACTGTGCAGCCTTGACAATGGTCTTACGTCCTTGCTGCAGTTTACCTTACACGCTCAGGTGTTGGGAATTTCCCCAGTCTGTTGTGAGCATCTCTTTCTCCCCTCTGTCTCTTCAATAGAGAGCTGACACATTGAGTGAAGCCTCAGACGACAACTCCAGACATGAGCGCCACTCTGTGTTACTGCATGAGGTAGCCCACAGGCGGGACTTATTACACCCGCGTGCACAGGGGTGTATTGTTTTCACTTCTGTCTGTTTGTGTGTCCCTATCATCCATAACTCAAACAATTCTAATCCGATTGTGATGAAACTGTTGTTGTTTGTTATCAGCTTGAGTGTTGTTTGTTACACGATCTAACAAGCCGACTCACAATGTCAAAGAATAATTGTACGCGACAATGGAATGTTTTTGTAGTGTAATGTATTATTGCTCCTAGACACTGATAAGTAAAGTAATTTTATTACTTTTGAAATTGGTCACGAGTAATGAGGAATATATTTCTTTTTTTTAAAATTTGTTTCTGATTTTTCCCTATTTTCTCCCAATTTAGTAGCCAATTGAACCCCTATTCTATTTCAATTCCCCCCGTGTAGCAACCGCTAGAGAATCACCGCTACACAACCCCGTCAGCCGGCGATAGGAAGGGAGGGCGCCACGTCCTCTTCAGGGCGCAACTCCTCCGAGCTCCTGACCGTAATTCCAGCCCGCCCAGGGCTGCTATGCGCGCAGCGATTCTCTCCGAGCCCCTCCCCCCATCCGGAAGCAACCGCCAATTGCTGCTTCCACAGGGCGCCGGCCATGCTCGGATCTGGCTTGAGGAATATATTTCTGAGTAACAAGCTCAACACTGGCCTTGACAATGGTCTTAAGTCTCGGACGATATCTCCAGACACAAGTCTTTTCAAAAAATTTATTTATTTATTTTAGAAGAACATCGATCAAATCAAAGATGGAGATAGACTGCTCTATCCCGGTGCAAAGATGACAGTGGCTGAAAGTTTGACGGCTTTGCTGGCATTCAAACTGCGACATAAATGTACAAAGGTTTTATTTCAAGATCTTTTGTCACTGTTACAAATGCATTTGCCAGATAACAGTTTGCCAGACACAAATTATCTTTTTAACAAGGCTTTCTGTTCGAACACCAGCTGGGAAATGCATCATTACTGTTGTAATAGACAATGCACAGAATACATTGGTGTAGTAAATGATGGGAAGGCCCTCTGTTCAATGTGTGGGACAGAAAGTGATGTTAGTGAAAGTATCAAATTGGGATGTTTCTTTATGTACTCGCCTCTTGAAAGTGATCTCCGAGATCTTTTTGAGAATAACAATCTAAAAGAGTCCATGGTACCTAGAGGTCACTGATGGTAGCATTGCTGATGTGTGTGATGGGTCTCTACACAAAACTGTGCCATTATTAAGGAATACAAACAACATATCATTAACATGGAATACTGACGGCATCCCTGTATTTGAGTCTTCCAATTATTCCATGTGGCCCATTCAGTGCACAGTTAATGAAATGACTATCATTGATAGAAAGCAGTGTATACTAGTACCAGGAATCTGGTTTGGTCCGGTGAAACCAAATATGAATTGTTTTTTGAAACCATTTGTTGATGAGTGTGCCCGACTAGAGACCACTGGTTTCCAGTGGTTAAATAAGCAAACCAACTCACTTGAACGCACGAAAGTTGTCAATCTGCTATGCACAGTTGATTCAGTAGCAAGGGCTCTGATTCAGAACATAAAACAGTTCAATGGACAACATGAATGTAATTTCTGTGAACATGCAGGAGAAAGAGTGGAGAAAGGGGGAGGCTTTACGAGAGTATACCCATTATCTATACCACTCCCTCATGAGCGAACCCACGAAGGCATTCTCCAAGATGGTGAATTTGCCACAACAGAGAAGCCTATTAATGGGGTGAAGGGTTTAAGTCCACTGTCAAAACTGCAGCATTTCAATATGGCTGAGAGCTTTGTACCTGACTATTTGCATTCAGTACTCCTTGGAGTAGTCAAACAGATCGCATGGTTGTGGTTTGAGAACAAAGTGGATGCTGTACAAATTAAATCACCTAGGGTAAGCCATCAAATTGATGAGCGGCTGAAGTCTGTCAGACCACCAAGTGAAGTAACCCGACTGCCTAGATCAGTAAATCAGAGACGTATGTGGAAAGGAAGTGAGTGGAAGACCTTCCTCCTCATTTCACCGTTTATCCTTCTAGGTTTACTCCCTAATCTATATTTTAATCATTGGCTACTCCTTGCCTCTGCAGTGTACTCGCTGACCAAATCAAATATAAGCATGTCAGACCTTTAAAATGCTCACATTGGTCTTTGCGAGTTTGTGCTCCATATGGAGTCACTATATGGAAAAGAGAACTTGTCCTTTAATGTTCATCTTCTCACTCACCTGGCAGAAAGTGTGAGGAGACATGGGCCGTTATCTCTGTCATCAACCTTTAACTTTGAAAGCAATGGAGGGCAACTTTTGAAACTATTTAATGGTACACAACACCTATCAATTCAGGTTACGGAAAACTTAACAAGGCTTAAAGAATTGAATAAGTGGTCGAGAATTTATGTTGGTGAAAATAGCATAACTAGCAACTTAATTGACCAAGTGCTCAGAGGATACCCCCTGTGCAAGAAAGTTGAGCTTGTGGAACAATGTAGTTTATTTGGTAGTAGTGTAACTCAGGAACTTCCAATCTCTCACCAAATTGCGGCAGAACAAATAGGCATTGAGTTACTGAGCACCAAAGGGAAGTACTTCAGAAGATTTACCCTTAATGGCACACTGTATACTACACATGAATACAGCCTGAAATATTCCAGATGCAACTCTCTAATAACAGCTGGCAACAAGGTTTTTAACATCAAACACATTGTGCGTGTTCAGTTCTTGTCTGGCAGAGAAAAAATGGTCATACTAGCAAATGTAGCACAAGTCAAAACATATCTGAAAAGACAAACTAACCATGTATATGCTGATTCGCACATGCTACATGTGACATTCACAAATAATCTTGTAGCAATTTCCCCACCACAGATCACAAACAAGTGTATTGAGGTTGGTTTGGTTTGTGATGGAACAATAATTCTTCCATTAGCTAACAAACATGAATGAGACTAAACCATTTAGAAAATGAGGGACTCTACAAGGCCACTCATGTGGCCATTAAACAGTTTCATAATGCCAATGTGAGTGTGAGTGCCAATTTGAGTGCAAGTGCCAATGTGAGTGCGTATGCCAATGTGAGTGCAAGTGTGAATGCCAGTGTGAATGCCAATGCGAGTGCGAATGCCAGTGCGAATGCAACTGCGAGTGCGAATGCCAGTGCCAGTGCGAATGCAACTGCGAGTGCGAATGTGAGTGCCATTGCTAGTGCGAATGTGAGTGCCATTGCTAGTGCGGATAAGTGACATGAGTAAACCTGCGAGTGAGATGTTGTGACCAATTGAATCGCACAGTATAAGGCAATTGCATTCGCACTCACAAACGACAGAATTTTGGCACTGTTGGCCCCCCATAGTTAATGAGTTCATGGTCTATTCAGCAGTTATATGAACTAATTGTTATTCAGGTTTGGTAGTCTGTTAGTCAGATATGAATTCAAACATATTATTTGTAAATATTTTAAATGTTAGAAATATTTTTAAAATATTTATATTGGACATAAACATTAAATTTATATGACATTATATTGTATTAATATTTATCATAATCAGGTGGAAATGGCCACTAGGGGCACAGTGCTGTATGAACAGATTAACAAGGAAAAGCCATATTTTATTTTTTAGCATTAAACCAATGTATTTTTTCCCCCATTCCCCATGCCCTTCTGTAACCTTTGTGGTGCAATGCAATAAGATAATTATAAATCAGTCCTTTTGTCTCTCTGTGATCGTAGGTTTGAATCCCGCCCTTTCTTTTATCCCTTTACCTTATCGCCAATGTACAAATCCTAAGAAATGCTACATGCATGCTTGCTTTTATAGTAGTGTTTCCATTAAAAAACTACATTGTTTAAATACTAAAATAGTACTATACTCTTCTAGAGAATAATAATTCCCAGTTGTATACACAGAATGTTCAATCAACACACTGATTAGAAAACCGATTGTTTTGTGTGCAAAAGGTGCCGAAAGAACAAATAAAAAAATCTAACTAACTAAAAGAATATCTGACTCATGTTTACATCAAGCAAAATCAGTAAAAAAAATATGATATAAAACGGCTTCCATTACAAAAGCTTTAAGTGATTCTAATAGCATGGGATTTACATATAAATTGGAGAAGGACCAGTACTAGTAGCCAGGTTACAGATTGAGCAATATTTTTGTCATTTATTTATCCATTTGCCTATACACTGCAAATGTATAGCCTAATTTTAGAGTTGTACTGCACTGAACTGCAGTTGTATTGCACAGATTGTATGATCTATTGTACTGCACTAAACTGCAGTTGTACTGCACGGAACTATAGATGTACTACACTAAGTTACAATTGTACTGTACTGAACTGCAGAAGTAGTGCAAATGTAAAGCATACTTCTATAGTTGTACTGTACTGAACTACAGTTGTACTGCACTGCAGCTGTACACTGATCTATAGTTGTAGTGCACTGTACTGCAGTTGTATGTGCACTGATCTATAATTGTACTGCACTGAACTATAGATGTACTACACTAAGTTACAATTGTACTGCAGTTAAAAAGGATTTTAACAAGTAAAATTTTTCAGGCAGTGTATAATGTTGTAGCCTCAATATCCCTCTGTTTACAGATGAAGTTTCCTACATATATCTCTGAAGATGGCACTGTTATGAACTTGTAAGTGGCAGTCTCCACAGCTGATTTGTGGCTTATCCTTACCATGGGCGATGAGTTGATAATCAGATGGACTAGTTCTGATACCCGTTGGAGCACACAATCACTAATTGGCCATTTAGTCGGCCCTATACCTAATTAATGCGTGCGTGCGCACATTGCGTGCCACCTGCTGGCTGCTGTGCACCAGACATACAGATAGATACAGAGGTTTTCTCTTTTATGTGTTAGGTATCATTTTTTATGTCAAAAATTATAATATATAATTCGTACTCCTAGTAGTCCGTGAGCCAGTAGGGTTGGTCGGTACCATCTGAGGAGAATAATGCTCATATAGATTTTTGGCAAGGTATACATCTCTAGAGTTATAAAATATGTGATAGCATTGTTGTTACTGCATACCAGTTTTGCCAAACCTGAATCATAGCGCGGAGCTTTCAAAACAATAACAGCGCGGAAAACCTGGGGGAAAAAATTAAATATTTTCACGGTAAGAAGACTTTTTTTCACAACGTTACGTTAGCCTGCTTGTCTTCTTCGTCGTCCTGCTTGAGCTAAATTAGCATTAACCGCAAATATGCTTTGCTGTTAGGTCTGTTTATTTTCCTGCATCACCCTCGTCGTAGGAGTAACTTGTTGAACTGAACCAATGTAACCAGGATAAAATGTATTCACTCACCACATAACGTAGGTTACACATACAGTGTAGCTATATATAGGATGCAGTGGCGGCTGCTGACCAAACTTTTTGGTGAAGCAAACCCCAAACACACCCCCCCCCCCCCCCCCCCACCACTGTAAAATACACACTGTAAAATAGTTCACTTTAAATTTACAGTACATTTCTGGCTACTAATTGCATTACTTTCACAGTAATTTCCGTATCGTATTATCAGTAAATCTTTATGAAATGATAACTGTGTGCTGCAATTTCAGTCAACCTGACCATGGAATTACTGTGATATGCTGCTGTAGAATTACAGTAATCACCTGTATTTTGACATATCAACTGTAATAGTGCAACTCAGTAGTCAGCAATTTACTGTAGATTTACACTTCTGTAAAGGTGACATTTTAACTGTCATTTCACCACACCTATGAAAAAAACAGACAATATTTGAATTGGGTAAATTAAAATGAAAACAAAGACAATATACATTTAACATATTTATTCAGCAGTTTTTCAAGAGTAAATATGCAGAGTATCTCAAGTGCAATTGCATATTTTAAGTGCAAATACTGGGCAAAGACATTTCATAGGCAGTTTAAATGTTATTTAATTAAAATTTAAATATCAACTAGTGTACAATTTGTACTGCTTGTGAGTTTCTGCTTGTAGTCATAACCAGCTATCTCTAAATCCACAAACTTAAAAACCGACTCTGCATCCCTGCCTGATGACACGTCGAAGAACCCAATGAAACGCTCTTGAATTATTCCCGCAGCATCGACATAACGCAGAATTATGGACAACTGAGCTTTGCAAGAGATGTCGGTCGTCTCATCTATTTGCCACGCAAACAAAGGAGCAGCGGTTACTTCACTCTTGATCTCCTCCTGCATCGTAGCTAGTGATGGGAATTATGGCTCTTTTAAGGGAACCGGATCTTATGGCTCCGTTCGTTTCCGAGAGCCATTCAAAAGAACGACTCTTCGTTCTTTTTGCGTGTATAGTGCATGCATGCATGTGTGAGAGGGGGGGCACCTTACGACTACGAATGGCAGGATTACACTAGCCTACTAAATATAATAATGGACATACTAGTCGCCAAATGCCTGGCAGAGGATTGTAAACATCTGCCCATTAGCAGAAGACATAAATAACACGTGAACATATATGATACTCTACCTACATATCTTTTTTTTTTGTTCATATTTACGTTCACTTCATTACGGTTTTCTACTGCCCCCACACACACACACTTAAATTAGAATATAATAATAATTAGAAATGGATTAGAAATTGATTAAATGTAATATAGGCTATATAGCCTAATGTATAATATTTTCCCACTCACTTTACAAGACGTAAGACTTCCTGTCGATATATTATGCAAGGTTGTGGAAGTTGAGCGATAGAGAGACGACGAATAATTTGCGAGTTGAAGAACTAATGCAAACTCTCGCTTTATTTTGAAAGCAACACAAGTATCAAAACAACACACTCGACAACGTCATCCCCCAGTAGGGGTGCATGGGAAATGTATTTAAACCTACCAACGGAGTTTGTGAACTTCGCTCTGTATTTTTTAACAGCGACAGTTAACGTGACTAAAATCTTATAGGCTGTGGAAATGTACTCTAATATAAAATATAATATACCAAAAACATGGTCGCGTTTTATGAAATATTTTTGATGGGAAACACTCTAGGGAAAACTTGGCAAAAAAGAACGGCTCAGATACCTACGAGACTCGGTTCCCTTCGTTCCTACCAAAGAGCCGTTCAAAAGAATCGGATCGTTCATGAACGACACATCACTAATCGTAGCTGCAATAGCTTCGATCAGATCATTTTGAATAGTCTTAGACATGCCAGAGAACACAGTGGACGATTTCAAGTGTGCAGCCAGAACGTCATCATAGCGAGAAAGCATTTCAGTCAACTCCCTGTAGTTTCCTCTGTTATCAGAATTTTCACTCTCGTCATGCCCTCTAAATGCCAGCTCCTGACGACCCAAGAATGCAATCGCATCAACCAATGTCACGATTTTTCCGCACCATTTCATTGTGCTTTGCTAATTGGATACGTGCACCTTCATCAATTAAATGCTCGATTCTCACATTTCCCAAAAGACTCAACTGCACGGTTGCACTGACATGCTCCTTCGATTTCGCATGAATCTTAACAGACCTGTCGAAATTACGTAAATCCTCAAAGCCATCTCTCGCAAACTTTGAAATCTCCTGCAGCAGCGCACTTGAACAAGACACATGGCCAGCAATAAGGCGGTTCGTTAGCAAGCTACCAGTTAGCCACTCCACCTTGTCATACCGTGGTACTTTAAAACTCCGACTCACCGAGCCCACTCGCTGGACCAAATTGATAGGAGGTTTCGGTCTTCCCTCGCAGTTTTTCTTCGTAATTTAATGACTGAAAAAAATCCCGCAGAATCCGATCCAGGATGTTTGACGTTACATTCGCATTCGCAGATTCCATTTTCTTCCAACTGGAGCCAAATTAAATTGAAAAAGCTACCTTTTCAAAAAGTGAGCTAGTTTTGGCTAACGTCAGCTAGCTAAATCACGTTAGCAATTAGCTAGCTAAAATATTGAGATCGCTTAATGACAAAAAAGATAACGCTACAACACCGATACAATTTTTTTACTATTTACAATATATACAAATCAACGCCACAACCATAAAAATTGAATAAATTGAATAAATCGCTCTCTCTCTCTCTCTCTCTCTCTCCAATACAGTAACACACTAACGTCTCTACTACCAACAGGGAAAATTGGCGGGTAGGATGATTATATCTTGCTGGACAAATTAACTCCTGTTCTGTATGGTTAGACATTATGTCAATCATCAGGACGAGAACGCGCACAAGAACACGCATGATTGAAATACATTAGCGAGGCAGTGCTTCACGGGTGGGCTAAAAAAATGCGTCATAATCCACAATTATCCAATCATATTTTATAAAGTCCCCCATTGATTTCCAATGGTCTAGTAAGCAGTGCTTCACTGAAGTTCCTTTTAAAAGTCTAGGGGTGGCGCTGTTTTTCACGATACAAGGCACATTTTTGAATCGAGGCACTTTTTTTTTTAGCTTCACAAGGGAAATGGTAGTTGTGATGATAATTCAATATTAAATAAAGATGTGTTGTGTGTGCTATGCATGTTCTTTTATTTATTTATTTTTTATTTTTTTTGGGTGAAGCACTGCTTCACCTGTTGTCATAGAGAAACCTCCTCTGATAGGATGTCTATGAACATAGACATAGGCTATATAACATACATTATTATATTTTTTTTTTTTTGTTGATCTTAACGCATAGCGAACACTTGTGCCCCGACGACGCTGAAGTTGGCTCCCGATTCGCAGCTCCCGATTCGGAATTGCCGGTCCACCTTAAATCGGTCGCGAAAAGCGATTGTATGCTTTCACGGTCATCCTTCCGCTTTTTTCTCCGCTAAATCTAATTGGCTCAACATTCTGATAGCCTAGTTGTGTGTGTGTATACATACATACATACATACATACATACATACATACATACATACATACATACATACATACATACATTTATTTATTTATTTATTTATTTATTTATTTATTTATTTATTTATTTATTTATTTATTTATTTATTTATTTATTTATTTATTTATTTATTTATTTATTTATTTATTTATTTATTTATTTATTTATGTATGTATGTATGTATGTATGTATGTATGTATGTATGTATGTATGTATGTATGTATGTATGTATGTATGTATGTATGTATGTATGTATGTATGTATGTATGTATGTATGTATGTAATGTAATGTATGTATGTATGTATGTATGTATGTATGTATGTATGTATGTATGTATGTAATGTATGTAATGTATGTATGTATGTATGTATGTATGTATGTATGTATGTAGATTTATTATACTGCACCGTTTTGAAATAATCGCACTCCAAACTTCCTATGTCCACCAATGTAAATTACTGAAAAAGGTGACATTTTGAATAGGATTTTCTTGCAAATTTTAGAACGTCTCAAACTTTTGACACTGGGGTATGAGAGAAGAGGTTCTCCACTATATCTGACCCGAGTTGGGTGAAATATTACTGTAGCATTTTGAAATAATCCCACTTCAAACTTTCTATGTAATCCAATGTAAATCGACTGAAAAAGGTGAAATTTTGAATAGGATTTTCTTGCCAATTTTAGAATGTCTCAAACTTTTGACACTGGGGTATGAGAGAAGAGGTTCTCCACTATATCTGACCCGAGTTGGGTGAAATATTACTGTAGCATTTTGAAATAATCCCACTTCAAACTTTCTATGTAATCCAATGTAAAACGACAGAAAAATGTGAAAGTTTGAATAGGATTTTCTTGCCAATTTTAGAACGTCTCAAACTTTTGACACTGGGGTATGAGAGAAGAGATCCTCCACTATATCTGACCCGAGTTGGGTGAAATATTACTGTAGCATTTTGAAATAATCCCACTTCAAACTTTCTATGTAATCCAATGTAAATCGACTGAAAAGGTGACATTTTGAATAGGATTCTCTTGCCAGTTTTAGAACGTCTCAAACTTTTGACACTTGGGTATGAGAGAAGAGGTCCTCCACTATATCTGAGTTGGGTAAAATATTACTGTAGCATTTTCACATAATCCCTCTTCAAACTTTCTATGTAATCCAATGTCAGTCTACTGAATAAAACTTGAATTTTGAATCGGAATTTCTTGCCAATTTTAAAACGTCTCAAACTTTTGACACTTGGATATGAGAGAGAAAGAAGGTTCTATTTCATATTGTTCAATATGGCATGGTATGGGAGGAGACTGAATAGCAAATTAACCACCACTACGGGAGGAACCACGTCACGCCATAAATATGGCGCTTGTACGCCATCCGGCCTTTTTTTGTCTCAGTTTGAGCTGAGACTGGTTTGTATGGTACCCTTTAGAATTTCTGCCTCTCCCTATTGCCTGGAGCTACGTCCTGAACGGAGTATGCTTTCTGGGGCTTTCCCTCCCCAGCAACGCGGAATCACGGTTTGTTGCTGTTTGTTTGGCTACCATTACTCGGTAGAGTTGTTACCTTTTGTTAGGCAGTTCACTGCCGGTTTTCCTTGCAGAAGTAGATCGGGTTATGCCGATATCTTCTGATTGTATTTTGTCCTGTTGAGGCATTGAATTTTCTTTCTCCTTGTTGTTACTAAGAAAGGGAAAAGGGACAAGCCGGAAGTAGCCTCTGTGTCAGTGGACACACGCTACCTGAGGTTTTAGCGGTCTCTGGCGGCCCTTCAGTGCTACTGATTCGGGCCTACTGCTAGCCACCTGCGCCAGCCTACTAGGCCTCTGCTTGGTTGGCTTAGCTAGCCGACACTACGCTGCCTGTGGTGTGTTGGAGGGATTTCCGCAGGATATGTCCTCCGCTACCCCCAGTAACCTTGCTATGGCGCCCACATACCCGATGTCCTTCAGTGCTCAGCACCTTGGAGTCGGGGTACAAGCTCCAGTTCACACGCGGCCGGAGAGGGCTCAACTGCTTCCTAAAGCGCCTGCCCTTGCACATGCTCTGCCGTTCCAGTCTCCCCCTACTGGTGGGAGACAGCGATTGGTTCACATCTGTGTCCCTGCCGGATGTATACTTCCATATCCCCATACACCGGGATCACCGGAAGTACCTCCGCTTTTCCTTCCAAGGCAAAGGGTACGATCACTCGGTCCTCTCCTTCGGCCTAGCCCTGGCCCCACACACTTTTTATGAAGTGCAAGGAGACACGCTGATCCCACTCTGTCACTAAGGGATTCGCATTGCGAACTACCTGGACGACTGGCTAATCTGCAATCCTTCAGAGGAGCAAGCCAGAAGGGATACAAGGTCAGTACTGGCCCACTTAGCTAGCTTGGGCCTGACCCTGAACAGGGGAAAAGAGCCACCTCAGCCCCTCCAGAGAGAGGGTTTTCCTGGGCCCGGTTTTGGTCTCAATGTCCATGCAGGCCCCTCTGACCCAGAGAGGCAGCATGTTTGTGATGGACAGTCTGTCCCACTTTGCTGCAGCGCAGCAGGTGACAGTAAACATTAACCGGAGGTTGCTTGGCTTGATGGCTTCAGCGGCCCAGGTGGTGCCACTTGGGCTGCTGCATACGTGTCCATTACAGCGTTGGGCGGCAGCACAGGGAGTAAGCCCGCATGAGGACAGGCGGCGACTCCTCCCTATTTACCCAGTGTGTTACCTAGGGTGACGACCACCACGGACGCCTCCAAGACTGGCTGGGAGCGGTCGGAGAGGGTCATTCCCTACAAGGGTTGTGGAGCCACTCATGGGTCGGGAAGCACATCAACCTGCCAGAAACGGAGGCAGTGCATCAGGCATTGACCCATTCCTCCCAGTGGTCCGACACAGACAGGTTCTTGTCCGGACAGACAATTCCACTGTGGTCTCCTACCTCAACCAACAGGGTGGGCTTTAGTCTCCAACTCGACATG
Organism: Synaphobranchus kaupii; assembly: GCA_029718625.1. Classification (NCBI taxonomy): domain Eukaryota; kingdom Metazoa; phylum Chordata; class Actinopteri; order Anguilliformes; family Synaphobranchidae; genus Synaphobranchus; species Synaphobranchus kaupii. The sequence continues at coordinate 25,684,589 of CM056382.1, read as the reverse complement.
CAAAGCATGTCAACTCCTGCTGTGGGCACAGGCCTAGGGTATGTCCCCGAAGGCAGTACATGTACTGGGCACAATCAATGTGGAAGCCGATAGGCTGTCCATGGGTGGCCTGAGAGCGGGGAAATGGTGCCTGCACCCAGACAGTGCAGTTCATTTAGGGAGTTGCTAGTGGGCACCCCTTCGCGCCTCCCGACCAGAGCGGATTTGCTGCCGCAGGCCTGCTATGGCAACCAAATCCACAGTTGTATGACCTACTTGGCCCCTAGATGGGAGTGGCCACAGGGCCTGGGGCCAGCAGTACTGGAAACATTTCAGGCATCAAAGCCCCATCTACGAGGGCGCTCTACGCTGGGAAGTGGGCAGATGTTAGCTGCTGGTACCACAATAATGGGTTTACCCAATTATGACAGTTCAGTCGTTTTGGCATTCCTCCAGTCCCTCTTCAAAGAGGGGCTAGTGGAGTCCACGCTAAGGTGTTATCTGGCAGCCATATTGGACAGCCATGAGCGTATTGAGGGCCTGATGGTGGGGTCTCACCCTCTCGCCAGCCAGTTTCCCTGAGGAGCCAGGAGGCTTTGCCCACCCAGGTCTAACTTAGTCCCTTCGTGGGACTTACAACTGGCTTTGAATCCACTCACTGAGCCGCCCTTCGAGCTGGATGGACTCAGTCTAACCTTGAAGACTGCATTCCTGCTCGCTATCGCCTCCGCGAGGCGTGTGAGCGAGCTGCATGCACTGTCAGTAAAACCCTCCTGTATGCGGTTGGGTGACAGTAGCTCATCGGTCTTTCTGCTTCTTAACCTTGTGTTTCAGCCTAAGGCCCTCTCGCGGTCGTACATCTCTGTCTATGGTGTTGGAGCCGTTTCACCATCCTCCCCACGAGACCCCTGAAGAAGCCAGGCTGCACTCACTGTGCCCCGCCCGGTCTCTACGGTCTTATATCTCCTGCACAAGTGCAGTGAGGAAGACCAAAAATCCTTTTATTGTTTTGGAGGGGCTATGAAGGGCTTTGCCCTATTGTACAGCACGCGGCCCTCTGGATCATAGAGACGGTTCCATGGCGTACAGCAGTTCTGACACATCCCCTCCCACAGGCGTGGTAGCTCACTCCACTCTGGGCGTAGCTACCTCCTGGGCCTTACTACGTGGCGCCACAATTGCTGACATTTGCGGAGCAGCGGGCTGGGCCTCATCACTCACTTTCAACAGGTTTTATCACCTGGACGTAGCATCATCGGCATCAGTTGCCTCCTCTGTCCTCAGGGCAGCGGAGCAACCTTGTATGTAATTTTGTGATGATTTAGGGTTTCTATTACCCGGTGGTTATTTTCCACGTTTCCCACTTGAGCTTGCTCTTCTGGTAAGAACAGCAGCCAATAGTGCATTGTGTTTTTTACAGGATTCGCACTAATGCAATGACCTGCGGTCTTGGTACCCCACTACATACCGCGCCCAACGTTATTTGGTATTCTGTGACCAATACCGTGGTCAGGCGGGGAACCTTGCACCCTCAGGATGGCAAGTGCCCTCAAGTCGGCAAAAGAGGCCGGGCGGCGTAAAAGCGCCATATTTATGGCGTGACGTGGTTCCGCCCGTAGTGGTGGTTAATTTGCTATTCAGTTTCCCAGCAGCTCTTCCTCTCAGCGAGGATGCCCCATAGTGTGGCGTGTTGACCGATATGAAATAGAACCTCGTTCGTCTGTCATATCCAAGTGTCAAAAGTTTGAGACGTTCTAAAATTGGCAAGAAAATCCTATTCAAAATTTCACCTTTTTCAGTAGATTTACATTGGATTACATAGAAAGTTTGAAGTGGGATTATTTCAAAATGCTACAGTAATATTTCACCCAACTCGGGTCAGATATAGTGGAGAACCTCTTCTCTCATACCCCAGTGTCAAAAGTTTGAGACGTTCTAAAATCGGCAAGAAAATCCTATTCAAAATTTCACCTTTTTCAGTAGATTTACATTGGATTACATAGAAAGTTTGAAGTGGGATTATTTCAAAATGCTACAGTAATATTTCACCCAACTCGGGTCAGATATAGTGGAGAACCTCTTCTCTCATACCCCAGTGTCAAAAGTTTGAGACGTTCTAAAATTGGCAAGAAAATCCTATTCAAAATTTCACCTTTTTCAGTAGATTTACATTGGATTACATAGAAAGTTTGAAGTGGGATTATTTCAAAATGCTATAGTAATATTTCACCCAACTCGGGTCAGATATAGTGGAGAACCTCTTCTCTCATACCCCAGTGTCAAAAGTTTGACACCTTCTAAAATTGGCAAGAAAATCCTATTCAAAATTTCACCTTTTTCAGTCGATTTACATTGGATTACATAGAAAGTTTGAAGTGGGATTATTTCAAAATGCTACAGTAATATTTCACCCAACTCGGGTCAGATATAGTGGAGAACCTCTTCTCTCATACCCCAGTGTCAAAAGTTTGACACCTTCTAAAATTGGCAAGAAAATCCTATTCAAAATTTCACCTTTTTCAGTCGATTTACATTGGATTACATAGAAAGTTTGAAGTGGGATTATTTCAAAATGCTATAGTAATATTTCACCCAACTCGGGTCAGATATAGTGGAGAACCTCTTCTCTCATACCCCAGTGTCAAAAGTTTGAGACGTTCTAAAATTGGCAAGAAAATCCTATTCAAAATTTCACCTTTTTCAGTAGATTTACATTGGATTACATAGAAAGTTTGAAGTGGGATTATTTCAAAATGCTACAGTAATATTTCACCCAACTCGGGTCATATATAGTGGAGAACCTCTTCTCTCATACCCAAGTGTCAAAAGTTTGAGACGTTCTAAAATTGGCAAGAAAATCCTATTCAAAACCTTTTTCAATAATTTACATGGGTGGACATAGGAAGTTTGGAGTGCGATTATTTCAAAACGGTGCAGTATCCAAAATAAATAAATAAATAAATAAATAAATAAATAAATGTATACACACACACAACTAGGCTATCAGAATGTTGAGCCAATTAGATTTAGCGGAGAAAAAAGCGGAAGGATGACCGTGAAAGCATACAATCGCTTTTCGCGACCGATTTAAGGTGGACCGGCAATTCCGAATCGGGAGCTGCGAATCGGGAGCCAACTTCAGCGTCGTTGTGCCCCGTTTATGCGGTCTTAAAGTGCAGTAGTCTATAACGTTGATATTGGAAGGTTATCGTAATAACGTTATGTCCATTGCAGTTTCGAGGGGGTTACGTTAAGATTAGCCAAATATGTTCTAAAGTATAACTAACGTTATGCTATGCCTGGCTTATGTTCTTTTAAATGTGCATGGAGCTACTATTGGTGTATTATCAACAGGCTTTTGTGATAGCATGTCCTTTCTAGGCCTCTCTGGCTGCTACTGCGAGCTAACTTGGTTAACGGTAGCTAACAAAGTTACCTTTAATTTTGCTTATTTATTCGGGAGCATAACTTTGCAGCATAGACTGTATAAAGGTCACGTTGGCCAATCAGAGAAAAAACTTTGGGCCGTGGAAACGGTGCCGTTTTGAGAAGGCTTCTGCCTTTCTAGTTAGTATATAGTTCTGTGGAGCCAACTGAAAAATATTGAGAGACGAGTCGGCTAGCCTAATAATAGGTTTAAAAGCAAGATTAACTACAGAGAACCTGGTAGGCCTACATCCCACAGTACGCTACTCTGTTGCTGCATAACGCAATTTGTTAAACTATGAAATACAAAATGGCAAACTAAGCTACTACTTGAGTAACCTGTATGTATCATAGTTTTCAGTCACGTGACTGCTGCGGAGCCCTGGCGGGCAAAACAACGTTCCAGAATGCGGACGGACACTGGAAACCCCATAGAGCTACCGCAGAAGCCTGTCAAATTTCCTTCTTTTGCAACACACGTGTGTTTAGATCACCTGTCAAAAGACGAAAAACAAAGATACGCAAACAAACTAAGCGTCTTAGGTACGTGTGACCCGTATACAGCACCCGCTGCTTTATTTCAATTATTAAAAACCGCGAAGTCGCTGCCGGAGCTGTACTTCGGTGACGTTTACATTTATCTTGTGGAGAATCCATCCCCTTACACTGCCGCGAAGATGAAAGCGTACAAAAGTACAGACAGTTAACTGTACTTTCGATCTGGATGGGTCAATAATGCTGTTGTTTGGGAGGTGAAGGACAATAAATTCTTCATCGTCAAAGCGAAGGTGAGTGCTAATTAGCTAACGTGAGCTACCTAACGTTGCTTGCATGGGTGGTCAGTGTAACGTTAGTCAGCTAACGTTACTGCAGTTAGCTTTTCTAGGGCAGTAATATTTTGGTTAAGATAACACAACATATTGTGACATACATGTAACATAAACTTTTTTCCATTGTCAGGTAAACCATTCCTACAGCTTAAATGACCCGCCATTGACAGCCTGGGTAGCCTGTAGAGAAGGAGGGATTCACAACATCCTCCTCTCTGGGTTTTCCTAGTCAGAAGGGATTCTGTACAAACACAATCCAGGCTTGTCTCCTCTTCGGTTAGTGCATCCAATTGAACAACAACTATCCGGAATTTTGGCAAACTTTTGGGAAAAGCGGAGTTGTGGTTGGCGGGCAGTGGAAGGTGGGCGGCTTTTTGCCCGCCAGGTGGGCGTTCCCATAGGGCTGTGACATCACGTGAAAACTATGAATACACTGGCTGTATCCCAAACCGCATACTTCCATGCTCCGAGCACGCATAGCGAGCACGCATCCATCTTGGAGTGTGAGTCCAAAAAGTGCCGGAGCACGGAACACGGATAAAATACCCGGATGCGTGCTCCGTTTGGTCAAAATTCGAAGTATGCGTGCTCCGACCAGAAAAACATCCCATCATTCCTTTCGAGAAAAAGGTCAAGAGACTCAAGACCAAAAATTTACTATCGTAATGGAGGATGGGAATATTGACGGTGCCTCTCCCCAGGCTTTCTACAAATGTAAGTCATTTCAACATTTTTATATGAACATTTTCACAAGTTTGAAAACATCTGGCACAGCACTATTTCTGTTAGTGTTTTAATACTGAGCTAGCTCAATAATTAAGATAACTTCTATTTCCAGCTAGCTAGCTTTCGTTATGTAAATTGCAATGCAATTTGCTCGGTAACAGCTAGCTAGCTAGGTAACGTTCGCTAACATTAAATGACAATACTAACGTAATATCTATATTAGCCAGATAATGGCGTTAGTCGTAGATATAGCTATTCCGAAGCACGAAGCATTATTTAATATTCGTATTCGAATTTATTCCCATATGCTATAACTGACTTGCTAGCTAGCTGGATATCAACCCACTGACTAGCTAGCGTCGCACTAGTTACCGTTAGGCCTAAAAAAAATAATCGTTTGTTTCTGGTTTCCGACCGACCCTGCCGATTTATGTGCGACCCATATTTATTTTATGAGCTTGGGGGGGGAAAAAAAAAGAGTTTCTGAAGCGGTTTCTGCGCTTATAACCATGGTTACCAACAATTATTATATATAGTCACATTTATATTTATTGATTTTTATCGACTTTATCAGCTGAAATTTAAATATCGTTCCGAGGCCATTTTGGCATGTAGTTGGCCGTTGTCATGCAAAACTGCTCGTTGATAGTTCTATTTGAACAGAAAACATCTCGTTGCTAATTCTATTTCTCGTTACTAGTTCTATTTTGTCCGTAGTTATGCAAAAACCTCTCGTTGGTAGTTCTGAAAACAATTGATTCTATAAGGAAGCAAATAGTTCCTTCTCAACTTTATACCATAAAATTAGCACCAATTTTGGTTATTTTTGTCATTAGTTACATTATTTAAGAAAATTGCATGAAACTGCAACTCAATTTACCTCCCTCTCCCCGTCTTGATTTTTAAAAATGCTTTGGTCACGCAACCTATTTTAAACAGCCCAGGCTAAGGAAATTGCATTTCACGATCTGCATCATGAGATGGGAACATCTGAAAAAAATAGCCTACTGTAGATACAGAGTTTGTTACTGTTAGATGTAACTTGTCATATCTAAGACATTTCGCTGGATAAAATGTTTTTTTAATATACAGATTAACGTGCTTTGTGAAGTAACTTGTTCGCATTCGCAACCAGCGTTGCTCACGTCAGCGTTACATTACATTAGGTAAAGCCCTACTATGTTACGTTCATATTTCCAAACTGAATAAATACTGCACCTTTAACCACAAAACTTCTTTGCTAGATTAAAGTTGTTGTAACTAAGATATTTGGCGAAGACAAACTTTTCAAATCTGCGGATTTAGCGTTATTTGCCGGCTTTATTAATCAGCTGTTGGTGTTGCTATGGATACCATTCATAAAAGGGTCGACTCTAATGGCGCTGGCAGCAGATAACGTAGACGGCGTATTAATTTAGAACGGTGATTAAAATGTTGCCGGCGCTACTTCATTGCCGGGCGGTTTAACGAAATAAATGCCCACCCTCCAGCCAATCAGAATCGAGTATTTAGCCAAGCCATGGTATAAATAATATTAAAGGTATTACATCAAATATTGTTTTAGATGTCTTCAATGCCAATGGTACAGAACTAAATGCCACATCTCATGTCAGGTACCTGTTTAATAGGAATACATGGATATATGAATATCAAACATGCTGGTAGAGTACATGTAGGTTATCTATGTTGTCGTGGAAAAAAAATCCCTACCTATCCATCGCCGCCATGGGAAAAAATAAAGTAAATAAAATAAAATAAATTCCCTACCTACCCATGACCTTAACTGACAACCAACCAGAAACAAACCAATTTTTTTTTTTGGCCTTAGTTAACTTCGCTATAACACTAACATCACTTGGGTTTAATGCTAGCTCATGTTAATATTTGGTATTGATGCATTATATTTTCTGGTTTTCCATTTGTGACACTAGGGACATAACGTTACGTGTGTAGCCCCAGCCATGGTCCCTCTTGTTGGGGAGCATCCCAACGAGTGCACGGATTGCCCGTCGGGATAAGCGGAAGACTGGCTGGAGATCCTGGTCGTCATCAAAATATTTGGCAAGGATGGGGACATTGACAATGATCCTGCCATAGGTTGCAAGGCTCTCTCCCTAGAGACAAATTTCCCAAGTTAATAAATATACTCTGCCTAACTTCAGTGCGTCTGTCTATTTGTGTAGTATTGACACCTAGTGGTTCAGATTGGAAACTTAAACGGGGAAAACTACATTAGGAGTTTGTAAATTAATAAAGTGCTACAATGTGAATGAACAGCACAATATGCGATGTAAAATAATCATTTTTTTCAAATACATTTAAGTTTAATTATATGTAATGTTAACCAGTGTAGCTAGCTAGTCGGCTGTATAAGACAACCTACGTCGGTGCTGACAAGCGCAATTGTTCTACGAAGAGAAGCCCTCCTCTTCACCCCAGCTCTCCGGATGGCTTGCTTTCGTCGGATGCCGTTTTAAATAATGATCCACCGTCTTATTCTGGCAGCAGCCCGTCTTTTCTCCGTTTCAATGGAAAACCACCCCAGAAGCAACACCACCGCCACAAACATGGCTCCATTTCTACTAACTGCGTACCCAGTTGTTCACACTCTGGTAAACAGCGCGAAAATAATCAAAACACAGACGATTGCTTACAATGCGAAGACTACTTTATTATGGGGTTGATTGTTTTCTTAAAAGTATCCAATGATGTAATGAATAGGCTGTCTTCCTAGCCATCGTTGCTTTCCACTGACTTTTCTGGAATAAGAACGCTAGCAAAAAGGATAATTCAACTGTTGCGGATATTGCTGGTTATATCACAAATATATAATATAATAACAGCCGATACAGTACAATGCCAGCGAACGACGTTATGCCTCTCAGGTTTACCCTACTTACTCGTCCGCATTTCCCCGATAGCTACGGGAAAGGTTAAAGGTTATAGGTCGCCACGAAGTGCGTTCACAACTGTGCAAAACTGCAACCGTACTTCCATGCTCCAGAGTGCGAACTCCCAAACCTTGAGTGCGCACTCGGGAGCACGGTAGGGCGGAGCATGGAAGTATGCGGTTTGGGATACAGCCACTGTCTTTGCCATTCTGTATGCGCTTTTAATGTATAATACCGCGATAAACATTAACGTGATTATCGCTGAACAGGACGTTCGATGTGAATTGTGGGTAATATGAGCTTGCAGAGTCTGCTCTTTTGAAGACTCGTTCCCTTGAGAAAAGTTGAGGGTGGAGGGGTTATGTCACAAACTTCACTTGGCTTTCTAAGATTGGACTCGCACCTAACATTAATATCTTGTGTGTGTGGGTCGGGGGCAGTAGAAAACCACAATGTAAGGAAAAAAAGGTTCTATATGGAACCAAAAGGGTTCAATAGCAATGTTTATATATGGCCCTCAAAAAGGTTCCTAAATGGTTCTATTTTAAGAAAGAATTAGGGTTCAATGTCATTGAACCGTTTGGGTTCTATATAGAACCTTTATGAAAAAATATTGAGAATGATAGAATGATATTGAACTCATTTTAGTTCCAAATAGAACCATTTTCTAGAAAGGTTCTTTATAGAACCAAAAAGAGTTCAATAGCATTTAATTTTTTTACTAATAATATTCTATTCTATAACATTAATTCAATTTGATTCACAAAATATAGAAATATAATTTTTACATAATTTTAAGGATGCAATTTAAGGAAGTGGTACGAAAGCCCCTTTTCCACAGAGCAACTTTCCAGCATTTATACTACAATTTGTTGGAAAATGGTTCTGTGGCAAAGGGTTCCAAGGTGGAAATGCCGAAAAATATTTTCCAGTATTGTTCTGGCTCCACACTATTGGCAAACACCAGTCCATTGTTGTGGAAAAGGTGCATTCCTGCAAATTCAAGCTCTGTGGAAATTGAGTTCTACAAAGAAATGCAGGAAAATATTTACAGGCTTTTTTCACTGTGGAAAAGTGTTACATTTCTGTATTGAAGAAAAACAGGAATCTCAAGGGGGAAATCATTTGAATTGAATTTATTTTGATTTATCAGTATGAATACAGTACAGTATAAAAATAGAAAATATTATTTGACTGCCTTCAGTAACTAATACTATTATTCTTTTTCCAACTTTCTTTTTGTAAATACATAAATGTTAAATAGATGTGATTGAACAACACACATGCGCACACGCACACGCGCGCACACACACACACACACACACACACACACACACACACACACACACACACACACACACACACACACACACACACACACACACACACACACACACACACATTCTGATTTAACAGTTAACAATTATTTGACTGCCTTCAGTAACTTCAGTAACTAATTATTCTTCATGTTTCTTTTTCCAACTCTTTTTTTCTTGTAAATAAGTTCAACCTTAGGGGTTTTCGGAGCCACATAACACGAACATAGAAAGTTAATAAACACTCTGAAACTCAGTTTCGCAGCTAATCATGAGGTGTAGAGACTCCAGCCATTTTTAAACCTAGGGGAAACCCTAGACTGCATATAAAGACACGCACGCACGCTAACTGATTGTGCATCTTTAGCACAGACAAAGGCATTTTTCGCCGCTTATTTGAGTTCTCTTCAAAGAGGTAGTGGTGCATAAAGTGCAGTGTGTTATACAGTATATTTGTTTTGGGTACTCTACCCCAAACAAAAAATACACAGCAAATAAACACGACAATGCTAGTGAAGCATCTGTAACGTCCTCCATTTCCCCGTCCATCATGATGGACACCTTTTCTGCCCTCAGATGGTTGGCGGTTGGTCCTCGGAAGGCTATGGTTGGGTTGGGATTTGTAGGTTCCTAAGTACAAAAGAGAACATATAAGTATATATACTGTGCTCTATCATACCTGTAGGTTTTGCAGGAATTAAATTACTTTAACCTGTTCATTCATTTTGGCAATTATAACAACCCCAGTGGCCATTTCCGCCTGATTGTCATAGTCTGAAATCATTTTTTCCGGACAACTATCACTCAATTGAGCGAAAATGACATTTAAATTTCAGCCGAGGAATGGATTCAAGTCAGTTATTAAAGGAATAGTACACCTTTTTTTTAACAAAATGAAATGATTTTAAGTTAAGTAATGACCTGATTTCACAAAGTTGAATTATATCTATTTGTCTCTGTGCGAGGTCTCCCGTTGACTTGCATTATAAAGCTCAAGCCTACAAGACATAGAAGGGAGCAATGCACACAATTCTGAGCTGGATGGATCAACAAGAACAAAAGTAAATCGGAAATCATGTAATTTTGTTAAAAAGGTGTACTATTCCTTTAACAATACATAAAGTAGTAAATCTTAATACTTTCAATATTTGCAGAAAATGTAATGTTTAATCATTTTTGATTGGAATAGAACCCAAGACATATATTAAATATATCGTTGCAGTAGAGGTAACCAGTGCCTTCTCTGAATAGGATGGGTAGTAGTAAAACTGCTGTGGTACTCTTCTTCTGCTGCAACAATTGAAAAAACACTTACTTAATATCAAAGACCTGGTTTTATTTGTGTGCTTGCTAAGCAACACACGTGTTCTTCCTCATCCTGTTCACCTTTCTAATTCAATCTTTCTGCAACTCATGCTGAAAAATTGTATACTTGTATGGCGATGCTCACTTAACTTGGCGGCACTATATGCATGTGAGCACCATAATTAATTGGACAGTGACACATTTTTTGTTATTTTGGTTCTGTCCTCTAGCACATTGAGGATACAATGACAATGAGATAGGTGTGTAGACTGTCACCTTTAATTTGAGGGTATTTTCATCCATATGTGATGAATCGTTTAGAAATTATAGAACCTTTTGTACATAGTCCCCCCCATTTTCAGGCATCCAAAAACATTGGACAGTTTAACATAATGTAGAATAAAGTAATCATTTTTAATATTTGGTCGCATATCCTTTGCATGTCATGACTTCCTGATGTCTGTGACCCAACAAGATCAAAAGAGACTTGATATCTTATTTTCAGGTACTCTTACAAGGGATACTATAACCACTCTGCATTTGAATGGATTTCTATGGGAATTGGGGGGTGGCACTAGATTAAGCTGTAAATTGCATGGAAATAGTATGGAACACATGGTTGGCTAAATATCTGTAAGTCATCAAGGGTCTGAGGTATCAAACAAGCCTCAAATCATCACTCTGCTGCCAGATATGCAGTAGATATGGATGGATCATTTGAAGGGTTGTTTCACACCTGACTTATTTTCCCATTGAACTCTCTGAACTCTATTTACTCTGTAAGAGTACCTGAAAATAAGATATCAAGAGTCTTTTGATGTTTTTGTGTCACAGACATCTGGAAGTCATGGCATGCCAAAGGATATGCAACCTACATTATTCTACATTATGTTAAACTGTCCAATTACTTTTGGTCCCCTAAAATGGGGGGGGGGGGGGACTATGTATATAAATGGCATAGACGGTTCACCCGAAATGTATGTAAAAAATGTAACCACATAATCACTGTTCCATTTCAAATCCAATGTGCTGGAGTACAGAGCTAAAACAACAAAAAATGCGTCACTGTCCAAATACTTACGGACTGCACTGTATATACTGTTTGTAGGTACGTATGTGACAAGCCAAGTGCAGCAAATACTACCATTTTTGTATGGACAAGAGCACGGAGGAATGCCAGTCAGATATGAAAGAGCTTCTGGGTTTTATCCAGCTAAGACAGTGGGATTCATCGATCTGCTCCACAGGCTTGTGCACCAATCTGACTATGTCATTGGAAGCTGTGGATGACAGCCATGTAAACTTTTATTTGCCTTTGTAAACCCTCAGTCTTCATCACAAGATCTGAAGCTTGGCACAGAGCTAACGTGCTGACCGCATACAGTGTATGGGAAAGGCCTTGGTCTCTTCCTCTCTCATTACTGCAGCTCCTGCTATTCCCTACTGTTTGAGTTCACAGTGAGGCATGCTCTTGTTACGTTCATTGCTGAACCAATTTTTTGAACATTCTTTATGTCCATGGAGTTGATAATTCGAGCAGTGTGTTTTTTTTAATGTCCTTGTTTAACAGTTTTGTGGATGACAAAGCTCCCTGTATTTCTCTTCCTCCTCTCAATTTTTTTCACCTTTAAATTTCCTGTACAGTCGTGGCTATTTTCAGAGCTGCCTCTCCTTTTCCCCCTTTTTCCAGTTATTTTGAGAATTATCCATCCCCTCCGCAATGTCTAGCGAGTGTATCTATTGTGTGTTCATGTGTTAGTAGACCATCCAAACTTGCAGTAGATATGGATGGATCACTTGAAGGGTTGTTTTCTCCTGACTCATTTTTCCATAGAGGTCAATAGGAAAATAAATCAGGAGGAACAACCCTTAAAGTGATCCATCCATATCTACTGCATATCTGGCAGCAGAGTGATGGTTTGAGACTGATGTTGATGTGACACTGTACAAAGGCTCATACCATACTGTGCATGCAAGCAAGCATTTTCTTTTAGAAAATGTATTTTGTCTAGTTTTATAATGGCATCTACTTGTAAATAATTCTGTATAATAAATGGAGGAATCCAACTAACTGTAAGCCAATTGACAGACTGCTTTATTCATCACCGCATTATAACAATTAACGTGGCAAAAAAAAATTATAATAAACATAACTTTGTTTCAAAAGATGTTTACTAAATGTTAAGCAGATGTACTGTAGCTATGACAATAATACCTTTCCTTTCGTCATCCAGTTCTTCTTCTCCCAATAGGCTGCGAGCAAACTGTTGAGCCCTCAGGTTGCTGGTTGCGGTCTTGATAATTTTAGGCGCCATTTCTGAGAGGGTCCTGCCCAGATTTAGGTCCAAGTCCACACCGAATCTCAGTTTCATTTCATGCAGGATCTACACAGAACATAAGGACAGACGGTATGAATGAACTGTGCAATGTATGACAATCCCTTGCATAGTGAAAGATCATACTTAAAATGTATGCACTTTGAATATAGGAATGTTTTAGCCACTGTATTGTAGGCATAGTCTGTGATTTCTTTGAGACAGTGGCTGTCCCACTACTGTAGGGACAACAGGAACTACAATTCCATACAGTCCACAGGAGGCTCCTCCTCCACGTTGGAAGTGACGTAGGACGTTGTACCAGTTGTGATTTCCGCACTGTAACGTGATACTGCACAGCCGAATGCGTGACTGGCAATAAAGTTTATAAAAGGGGCAACACAGCCAGTTCTTCCGCCAGTTTTGTTCTTCCCAGTTCGTCCACTCAACTCGGCAGGGCCTTCACTGTCTTGTCTCACGGCCCCGTGGCCTACACGCCCGGGGAAGAGCCCTCGCTCCACAAGGAAGCACAGTCGTCCATGACACCGATCCAACTGAGCGAGTTGGGCTCATCTACCCCCCCGGCTATTGGCCTTGGAGGACCGGAGACGAGACGCAAGGAGGCAATGCGAGCACCCGGTGGTCAAGAAGAACCACCAAGCGGACCACGCAGCCCCCCTGATCCTGCAGCAGAGCACCGCCAGTGAGTCCCCAAAGAGGCAAGCGGTCTGCAGTAGGATGACGCTGCATAGTTCGGGAGAAATAATGCGACCGGTTCCATTATCCCACCCCTACGAACTGCAACCCTGACAACGAAAGAAAACCTGTTCCAGGGACCCAAGATGAGGCGGCCGGTTCCCCTATCTATCACAACCCTACGAACTGCAACCACTGGATTGGGTGACCGGTTTTCCCCTTTCGTTGTGAGTGTGCAATCCAACGCAGGAAACCATCAAAAAGACTTTGATTCAAGTAAGGCTGTAACATAGGCAATAGTATATTAGTTAGCAACTGCGACATGTTGTGACTGGATGTATGTACAGTAACTACTATTGAATGGTTAATGTGTGTTCTGTAAAAGTTTTGTTACCATTTTACTTTGGATGTCTATAAGCCATCCACCGCGCTGCGTTAGGTTTAATGCATCACGCACAGAACGTATCTTGCATGCGATCTGTCTTTAAACACTAACCAGCCGTAATATTAACACTGCACGCTGATCTCAACGCACACGCATTGATAAGCTTACGGCTATCCCCTCTGCGTATGGTATCATGCGCCACCATTAGCTAACTCCAGCGAAAGCTAGTTTCAAACCTCCCTCCATTTTAGTGTCTTTGTTCTCTCTGAACACGTGTCCGAGGCAACCCCCCACACGCAGGAGAAAATGGAAACCCCACATTCGCCCAACGCGACACACACACACACACACACACACACACACACACACACACACACATATAGTTTGTTGTACATTATAGTAGTGAATAGTGTTGTAGTCAAGACCAAGACTGAGGGGGGGCGAGACCGAGTCAAGACCAAGACCGAGACCAGACCAATGCGAGTCCAATTCAAGGACCATGACTGTAATTGTGTTGGTGTACCATCATAGTGATGGCTCAACATTTACACCATTTCGCTACTATATTTCAAAACACAGAAAGCATTATTTAGGAATTTTAATAAAGAAAGCATTATTTTTGTGAAAATACTGATGTACAGTATACAACAGAAGTGAGTACACCCCTGTGCAATATCACTTAAATGTCAAATGATTCAAAATTGTATCACCTCTCAATAATTGCATTATTTCTAAGTTGACAAGTAGAGTGTTTCCTCTTATGAACAATCAAAAACAAATACTTTAGAAAGACAAAAGTGAATACACCTGTGATCCACTGACACACAAGTTAGAAAGTTACACAAGTTAGTTAAAATCATTTTTAATATTTGGTCGCATATCCTTTGCATGCCATGACTTCCTGATATCTGTGACCCAACAACATAAAAACACTCTTGATATCTTGTTTTCTGGTACTCTTACATGCGATACTATAACGTCTCTGCATTTGAATGGGATCTCTATGGGAATTAGGGGGTGGGACTAGATTTAGCTGTAAATTACACTCGAACAGCATGGAACACATGGTTGGCTAAATGGCTCTCAAAGTCATCAAGGGTCTGACGTATCAAACAAGCCTTAAACTATCACTCTGCTGCAAGAAATTTTGTTAAATTATCTTATAACAATGTCTTGACTGTTAAAATTACATTGCAGACTACTAATAAAACTAATTACAATATGAATATCACACACTGATTGATGGATAGAGGATAGAGAGACACTACATACAGAGTGATAGGTGACATATAGAGAGTATATAGAGGACAGAGGTCAGGATAAAACAGAAGTTAGACCGAGGGTAAATATGCTAGAGGGGATTGATAGAGGAAATACAGGGGAGAGAAAAAATATAGGATTCAGAGGGAAAAGGAAGCAGACATACAGAGGGAGAGGAAGGGACAAATACAGGGAGAGGGAGATAGAGGGAGGGAAAAATATAGAGACGGACAGACTGATCATATTGCAATTACACTAAATAAAATATGTATATTGCAGGACCCCCTCCACAATATCCCTATGGCTCTCAAATAATTGTCAAACTTCAGTTGCAGTCATTTAGCAGGTGCACTAATAAACCTGTATGTAGTGTCATTTAGCAGGTGCAGTCATTTAGCAGAGCTGTCAATGCTGCGAGTTACAGGAGGTGGGTTTCTTTGCTAGTAGGCATTGCACTGCTACAAAGGATCAATAATTTGTGTTGGTTTTGCTATATGCAAATGCAGGTTGGCATCCTTAAAGTGCCTGCTTGTTTACCATTTCAATTACAGAGTTATACTTGTACAGATATGACTGTGGTAGTCCCTATGTTGGTTAACCTTTTGAAACAATAAGAGAAAATACCATGTAGCTCATTCAAGTATGACAAAATAGTCTTTACGGATTGTGTAAAACTAAGAATTTAGCCCATTTTCAGATGGTGGTAGCCTACACTTCCTGTTTAAAAACATTTCTTCAAAAAGCAGCGAAATTGAAGTCAGATTGTATAGATTATAACATTGAGGGTATGAGTAGGCCTACTGATTACATTTGAAAAGAAACACCCAAAATCAAACACAATGGATTACCTACAAAAGTCAACATCAATAATCACCAGTGACGAGAATGAAAAATGAATTACTCTCAATTTAATGACACTTCAGCCTATGCTGCATTTCGAAGCAATTTGAATCTGTAACATTCAGACTTAATGTTAAATTTAACGTTTAAATAAATAAAAAAATGCGGCCAGATTAAACGTTGTCTTTGGATATCGATTAGGTTAATGGTATAGTCATAATATAGTAATATAACGATTAGGTTCATGTAAAATTTACTTACATTTGATATGATTGGTAAACCGTGGGTAAAGTAACGTTTGCTTAGCTAGTTACCTTTTACCTCAGGATCAGGTAACCTAACGCAGATCACAGGTTTATTTAATTTGGCGAACATCCTTGACCTAAAACGTGACAGATAAACAGTTTGGTGTAATCTGACCCAGTGCGCGAAATGCCACAAAATGCCGTTGAAAAGGCCTCCAAGATGCGTTTCCAACACAATTTAGCCATCGATGGACGACTGTTGTTCACTGGGGGTGAAAAAGAAAATGGAAAATTATAGAGGCCTAATTATGTATATTTATAAGAATCTGGTTCATATAGGTTAATACTTACTGGACAATAACGTTCGCGCCTTCTCACACAGAGTGGACGTACGACAAAGAGGGGCTGTGTTTCTCCTGCAGTAGCAGTTTCAGTTGAGCTACAAAATATTATTGCAATTGTAACACAACGACTCGTGAGACCCACATAATGGCACTGTTACTGTTCAGTGTTCAACTGCAGAGTGCAGACAGACTCTCTGGTGAGTGAGCTGGCTGTCGGTCTTTGTGATGTATGTGATGCGACTTGGGGTACAGGAAAAAATAAGTGGTTAGCCTAACGTTATTTACAGCCAGGCCTGCGTTTTGAGGTAAATTAATATTTAAATAGTTGATGTGTGGTTTTATCTAGCGATCCATCAAAATTTCCGTCCACTAAACCTATAAATCAATGATATCAAATAGTAGCATATTTTGTCATCTGTAAGTAGTTTTCCGTGGTGGCCAATCAAATTTCTGTGGGGGCGGGTACCCCCCCGGACACGCCCCTGGTCTCGACCTCTTCGTCCGAGACCGTGACAACAATGTTGCTCTTGTGGTGAACTGAATCAGCCAATGCTAATCGCAGGGATTCCCCAAATGCCTTCACCTTCTAGCTGGATCATTTATATTTATTCGGTATCAACTGAGTACATAATATTGTGATTTTGCTAAGATAATTATTAATGTGTAATTTTATTGGTAATTAATTTAATTATTCATTCAAGTTACCCATTTTTAGTTAGTATATTCTCTTTTGAGAATAATATATAAATTTTATGAGACTGATTTATTATACAAAAACTATACCACCAGTTGTATAAGGATGGTAGTGCCGTATTGCGCCCCGTGTATAAATATAGAGGTATGTCCCCTACATTTTTGGTGCCCTGTGTATAGATTTAAATGAATATTCCCTACACTACTTTGTTTTGTTTTGGTCATTTGCTGCGATCTACTACTCTCGAACAAACCACAGACTATCCCTTTGAAGAGGTACCCCCCAAAAGAAAAGAAAAAAAAGCATTTATTAGATTTGGTCTTTTCAGAAAAGGAAAATTTTCCATGACTTCGCTGGTTGTCCCTTTCATTTCTACCAATCTTTTGAAGATTGATCGCCTCATTAGGTCCTTCATCATTTCTGTATTTGGGCGGGATTTTAAAGTCTCACTTAGCAGATGAGTTGTGAGTAACTGAAATCATCCTCGCCAACGTTCTCCAGCTCCAGTACAATCTAAAAGAGGGACAAAAAGTAATTAAAGGATAGACTGATGTTAAATGAAAATGTTTATATGACCTTATATTACCTTTTTTTTTAAAAATAATTTGATGTTATTATATCCCTTTAAAGCTTTTTCTTATTGGAAACAGCTAAGCAATATGGTCTGAAGAAAAAGGGTGATTCCCACCCAAAACATAGATTTTTTAAAACGGAAATTGTTGTGAAATCATTCAAAAAATCTCCCCTGTTCTGTTGAGGACTGACTGCATATGCTGGGCGTTTCACCCTGTATTTTTCTTTCATCTTAATGATGTCGGGATTGCTTAGTAGTGGCTTCCTCTCCTTCTTAAACTTATTTTTAAGGACCTCAAGCAACGTGTCCTGTAAATCAGTCATGAAAATTTTGTACACTCATAACAATGTGGTAATAATTCTTCATACTAGAAGCATACACCTATTAGAACAGAAAACATCTAAAAAAAACCATACCAGCGTTTTGGGAGTTTCAGTGCAATCTTAGTTTGTCTTTGATATTAATGCGTGTGAGTGGATGTCTCTTATAGGCCTACCTCTTGTGCTTTCATATCTTGTTGTAAACAAGAAGTATACGCTAGCTAGCTATAGCACTGTGAAAAAATGTTTTATTATGAATATGCCGATGACGACAGTCATCATGAGAACAGTGGCACTGTTGAACTATCAATTTGAGCAATAGGTGCGGCAGAGGCGAGAGGAAGAAATACAATCACTGGAAAATGAGATGTAAAACAGACAGGGAATGTAGAAAATTAGCAAAAAACTCCAAAACACTAGTATGGTACTTTAAAAAATAACACGTGTCCAGAAGCACTGCCATCATTATGGTATGGGAATTTCGTAACCAAGGTCCCCAGCACCTACAGATTGAATACATTTTATGGGAGGGGTACCTGGAAAAAGACACATTTTAGTTAAAATTCCTTAAAGGGGAACTGTCATGCAATCATACATGAACCTAGTTTATTATTCTCCACAATGTATTTAGCTTACCAAAAAAATCACAATAATAGAACACATTATAATCCAAAAAGGTTAATCTAGTCTAAACTTGATTAAATATGATAAAATGTTTTTATATACAGACTAGTTTTTTAACTTTCGTACCTTGACATGTTTTGACTGCTGAATTCCTGCAGTCTTCCTCAGAAGAGTCACATGAAGACTGCAGGAATTCAGCAGTCGAAACATGTCAAGGTACGAAAGTTAAAATACTAGTCTGTATCTAAGAACATTTTATTATAGATAGAACACATTATTGTATAGAAATCCTACAAACCCCAATTCTAAAAAAGTTGGGACAGTATGTAAAATGCACAAAAAAGCAGAAAGCACTGATTTGTAAATTATCTTACATACTGTATATTGAATTGAAAACAGTACAAAGAAAGGGGTCTGGGGTACCAAATGAGCCTCAAACCATCACTCTGCTGCCAAATATGCAGTTGACATGGATGGATCACTTGAAGGGTTGTTTCTCCTGACTCATTTTTCCATAGAGATCAATAGGAAAATCAGTGAGGAGAAACCACCCTTAAAGTGATCCCTCCATATCTACTGCATATCTGGCAGCAGAGTGATGGTTTGTGTAAGGACAATGGACTACATTTCCATTCACTCCACAGGAAATGCAAAAGTCATTTAAAACATGGCCACAGCCAATCATGTCTCTTGGAAATACGAGACACTAAAAGGGTGTCATACATTGATTGTAGTATCTCGACTTGCGTGCGATAGCTGTATAAACGTGTTGCGCTGGTTAGCAAGCTAGCCGGCAGGCCTACCGTTTCATTGCTAATGTGGTAGTAGTGTTAACTATCCAAAGCAGCCCTCATGGTTTGCTCTTCTTTTCTTTGACGCTGACTAACATTTGTGTGATATGATCTCATTTTAGTTTACTGTAGATGGTTAACAGTATTTCCTGACCGAAGTGCGTGAACTTATTTATAGTAACGTTAGATTTGAGATCAATAACCACCATCGTGCTGCGACAGTTAGCTTACTCCACGTGATTCCTTTGTTCCCTGAACGCACGTGGCATAGGCCTACACACGCACACACACCCATATATGCATACACACATATAAATGCTACAATACGCACACCACACTATATGTCTATTTAGTAGAATGTAATATTCATGTTTTTTCTTGTTTAATAAATCTATTTTTGTTAAACCTGGTGTCTGTTTTGATGTCGTATGAACACGAGAGCCGAGTCAAACCTAATCATTAGAACATAATACCTTCAACCCTTATGAATTATTAGTTGTTAGTGCTTTGATGGTAAATTGAAGTAGTAGTAGGCTAATTATAATCCATAATAATCAAATGAGACTGATTTAATTTTAACCTAACTTAAGAATAATAAGGATAAACCTCATTATTTCTTAGTTATTGCCTATATTTCTGGCATCCCATGTAAGAGTTTATATTTAAGCAATAAGGTACGAGACGCAGTACTATATCGTCAATATAGTCACAGTTAAAGGGTGTTGTTTTCGCGTCGGGCCGGCAACCCTTTAACTGTGACTATATTGACGATATTGTACGTCGTCGAGTTAACTTATTGCTTTTATAAAACAGTTGCCAGCTATATTGTAAATAATATATAAGGACAATGCACACTTTCAATAAAACAATTTTTAATTAACGTTATTAATTTAATTTCAACAGCAGAGAAAATAGTCCCCAATGTAGCTGTTGCCATGCAACACAAAAACAAACAAAGCTAGGAATGGAATTCTAGCTAGCAAACGAACTAATAGCTAGCGTTATGTGCTAATAACATAATAATCACAATGATAATATAATGTAATAGTTATAACGTTAGCTAAAACATTTATCTATATATAGCCTATACAGATGTGAAGTAACGTTAACTTGCTTTCACACAACCAGTCGTAGGCTATGTTTACAGCTAGCTAATTAGCTTTCTCCCAATACACTGCCCCCTCATGTACGGTTGTGTTATTGCACCTGCATTTGGCGCTGTGGTCTGTTAATTGCCTTTACATTCTGGTATAATACTTATTATCAATAATAGTATTATTAACCATACTGCATTAATAATAAATTACTTCATCACAGTAATTTTAATTAATTTGATGAATTGCATTTTACTATTAAATCGGAAATTTAGTAGTAATTGTAATTCAGACAATTTCAGATTCTGATATTTGATATTTGTGATTCTCATCACAATTCCAAATTGTTTGCTGGAAAATTAGAACATAAACCTTATGTTCTGTAAGTTTGCTGTCGTTACAGTGCATTAATGCTAGTTTAAGATAAGTCTCTGTGGTGCTGTAGCTACCTTGTACTATAGCTAGAAAACATTCCTAGAAATTTTCTTATCCTTCATCACAACTTGTATGTTGGATTGTGATTTGCACACATTGGTGTATAATCTGTTTTCACTGCACCTTTAGGCGCTTAAGGCCCTTGTGTAATAGCTAACTTCAAGTTTCCCCTCAAGTTATTAATATTCAGCCTTTAGCTTTCAGTGCATTAGATATGGAACCCATATCTACTGAAGCCTACCTTTCCATTTTAGCCCAAGGCTTAGCACCTGGCTATGTAGGTTTCCTGAATCAGCTGAACCTCACTGATTGTAGGAGCGAAGTTCTCTCATTGATCAATGAGAAGGGTGACTCCCTCACACAGTCACAAGACCCAATTCTTTCTTGTCTGATCTTGAATTTCTCCAGACAGACTAGTCTTGCTCTTCAGATCAACAATGAACTTAAAGCGGAGATGGAATGCCTCAAAGCACAACAGACTAACCTTCTTCTTGAGCTCCAGACTGTTGGTAAGAAAGCAATACGGTACTTGCATGATCTGCATTCGGCCGAATCAGATCTCAGTTCCTACTGAGAGGAATTATTCAGGCTTAAGAGTGGACATCTCATGCTACCGCATCTACTCTCATCTCCGAACCTGCTTTCCCAGGCTTTCCCATCTCCAGGTTTTCTTACTTCCTCCCAGCAGGAAGACCCTAGTGGCCAAAGCACCTTGCCACCTACTTTGACCTCAGCTTACATAGACAAGAGAAATCTCCCAGAGCTCATGCATTCAGCTTTCACTGGAACCATCACTTCTCCCTTACATCACAAGGTGGGGAAAGCGACGCCCAGTCTTGATTCAGGTTTGTCAGACCCCTGTTCGATAGCTTGCTCTGACCGAGACTATTCAGATCGCAATGCTTCAGATTTCTCTTGCGATGGTTCGTCCACCTCCTCCCTAGACAGGGAAAGGGGGGACAGAATTTCAACTTCTGTCCATCTCCGCAAAGGAGAGACAGCTAGGCCAATTCAAGATTGCACCTTCCTTGCTCCCTCCAAAGGGGGGGACCAGAGAATCTCACTTTGAATATGGCAAAAGAGGTTCCACTTCACCTCTTAGGCAAACAAAGCGCAATGCTCATGCCCCTAGTTTTCACTCTAGAACAGAGAAAACATATGACAGCTCGGTGCATTACCCAGATAGCGACAATTCACCCTCTTTTTCTAGCCATATAGAGAACGATGATTGCTTTACTGCTCCGTCCTCACAACCAAACAGAGGATGCCGAGCTCATTATGAAACGCGCTCGCGTTCAGATGTGACGTCAGTCTCGCCTTCCCCAAACAGGCAGACTCCTGATACCTCACATGGTATTCGCTTTGAACAGCTAGAATTAATGGCTAGGGATATTGAACAGTTTAACCCTAAGAACACTGAATAGAACATTCAGTGTTACCTAAGAGAAATTGACAACTGCCTCTCTGATCTGCCCAGAGCAACCGATCGAGAGAAGGTCAAACTCATCTGGAAAACCTCTACCAGAGAGATGCATACATTCATGGAAGAACTTCCATCCACTGTTCATTCTAGCTACCCTAAGCTCCGTGAAGCATTAGTAGCATAATACATGCCCCAGCTTGATCAGGCAGCAGCCATGATTAAAGCTGTGGACATCAAACATGGTCGCACAGAACCACCCCGCATTTACTACCAACGGCTCAAAAATGCGTTCTTCCAAGGTAGAAACGGGCCAGGCTTAGATGAAGATCAAGCCTTTAGATCCCTGTTTGTGCACAACCTGCACCCATGTGTACGAACCCATGTTTCATTGTTTTCAAGAGGCCAGTGTTCAGCTCTTGAACTACGCAATGAGGCTCAAACAGTCTGGGACACATTAAGGATTGTGCCCAAGAACGAGAGGGTAGAACCATCTAAGCAGGATGTTCTAACTAAACCCCCTGGCACTTTCCAGATTTCCACTTTTAAACCTAAGGAATTAAAAAGACGGCGAAACAATAGGTTCCCAGTTAAGGGCCACCGTGGTCGCTTCTCACGCTCCGATTCTATCCAGAATTGGAGAGAAGACAGACCAGGTAGGCCTAAGCTTGAGAGTCACAAGCATGACTCTGATAGGGAAGATGCCGCATCTGAAGAAAGCTTCTTCAGTTCTTCTGAGGACAGCTTGGACATTTGAATCAATTCAATAGCAAGCATGCCGTGAGTAACCACTCCACAAGGCTATCCAATCTTGGTCAGTCTCCGTCAGAAGACGTCGAGTAGAGTTATGATTGATTGCCGTAGTAGCCTCACAGGCTCACTTCCACTTCTTTTTACTTTTCCGCACACCTTTTCCACCGGAAAAAGGGGGGTGCGTAATCTACAGGCGGTTTAAAGCAGTCACTTAGATTTGTATGTAGCAGCAGCAAACGCAGATCGTAAGCAGACCCTGTAAAATTACATCTTCTGTCTTAACACCTACATTACCATTGCTTCCCTCAAAAATCGGTTGAATCATGGTTAAATTAGTGCAAGTAGAGACTACAGTGCAACATTTGCAGATGTATTGACACGCCGTGTCCCTATCTTCTGTTACACCACTTCCCTTGTATAATTTTATTATGTAGGACTTTAGACAATAACTCCTAATGTTAAGCTCACCTACTGTACCACATAGGAGCAACAAATTATACCGTCATTTAGAAATTAGATCATACCTCCATTTCCCTCTTGATGACACAGCCATTAGCTTAAAACTTGGATACAGTGCCTGCCCGGTTGCACAAAACACCTTAAGTTAAATTATCCCTTATAATTACCCTTAAGTATCCCTTAAAGCTAAGTGAGTTGCATAAAAAAATCCTTAAATGTTATCTAAGGGTTTTCTTAAGTGGGGCCATAATATGTCCCTTAAAGTGATACTGCAGTCAAAAACCGACTTTTCCCGTTGAAAACCGATGTTTTGGGTTAGATTATAATCATACACAACTGTCTATGTCCGAAAATCTCATGTTTAGTCAAAATAGTTTTATATGAGTTTTTGTGAAGGCTTACCAAAACGCTGGTTTCCGGGGATTCGTGACGTCACAAGATCCTTAACATAAAAATGGGTGGAGTTGAGGTGGTCCTAGGGGTGGTCTCGGCTGGGCACGTGGTATAAAAGCAGAGACCAACGGGTTTTTTTTTCCTCTTTGAGACTGAGACCCTTGTACCGTTAACTAGTTAGTTCAAGTTCAAATGCGAATTGCTTTGTATTACTGCTAACGTTAATATTATGACTTCTATTCCGATTTTTTTTGTTTGGCTGTTCACATTAATTTTTTAACGTGGCCCATATCTGATTCCAGTGTGAACCGATTGCTCTCCTCAAATGACCCGTGCAAATTAACAAAAACAAAAGACAATAGCGCCTGTTACACAGCCTGCAGAAATAAACAACAAAAAGGAAGTCATCAAAGTCACAGCTTCTGCGTTAATTTTAAAGTTGATGTGCAGTGGAGCTAATGATAAGGGTGAGGAGACGGGAAAAAATCCAAGGTTTTTACTAGCTTTTTGTGCTGCCATGGCTGCTACTGTGCAGAGTGACTCGTGAATGCGAGATCGGAGCCAGGAATGGGGGGACCGTGACATGGGCGGTTTAAATGAAACTCAAGCAAGGCATGAAATTAACCTCGCTCACTCGCCTGGGCGAGGACGGGCGAGTTAAGAAAATGGAGCGCTCGGCCGTTTGGCTAGTGAGACTAGTCGATATACATTTATAAAACGGATAGTTCCGGGATGCAGATTGGTCAATACAGTGTTCCAGCCGTGTTAAAATACACAATATAAAAAATCTATAGTATCACACGACACATCTGTTCAACTTCATGTGTAACGTATAGCCTAGCATGCGCACCCTTAGATTGACACACTATTGGACCGACAACCATAACGTTCGGTAAGCAGCTACATGAGAAAAACGTGAATAATGAATACCGTGCAACAAACCAAGACAATAATATGGACAGTTCTAACATTATTTTAAATCACAAAACGGGTAACGCAGCTGTCCACGAATGATATAAAAACGTTGCCTACTTCCGACTTATTATGGTGTATCGTTTGCCCAAAAAAAATCCACTGCTTTGCATGTTTCCCACTTATCTAAAATGACAACACATGATAATATATTGTGAATCTGTTGATAACCTACCCTGTACAATAGTGAGTTAACTAGCCTGTGCGCTAACGTTCTAATGCCCTGCTAGGTGCATCAAATATTACGTAAAAAGTCACATTAATTCCGATCTGACAGACTGCGGTCGCTTTGACACAATCGGTTATGTATCAGCATCTAATACCACATTCAAAAGTGGCCCAAATGAGAATTGTAAATGTCAGATTCAATGTGATTTTCGCTGTTCACACCTCCATAAAAAAATCTGATCTGTCACATTTGAGGAAAGAATCGGATCTGGGCCACTTTTTACCTGCAGTGTGAACATAGCCATAGAGAGTTATTCATCTACAACGTCTTACTTTAGTATCTTTAGCTAACTTGCCTGCATTATGCCAAGGAGTCAGAAGTATTGTTCCTCGGTGTAACACCACCGGCTCTGTTAGCTTTCATAATCTGCCGAGAGATGGAATGTATCGATAAATTAGGTAATGCAAAGCAGTCTATTGTGTGTGAGTTTAGCCCCGTTTGGTCCAGAGAACTGGTAACTTAGCTAGATAGCTAGTTATCGCTATCATTTATGAATGTTAGCTAATAAATGATAACAATTCTCTCCGGACCAAGTGGAGCTGGGCGCTACAACCAGCCATGTTCAATATACTAACGTTACTGTTTGACTGGGGTTTTGCTGTGTATTTGAATGTGTTTAATAGTAATGTTACTTTAGGCAGACAAACAAGCTACCTTAGCTAGGTAACGTTAGCTCTACCATTCGGTTACATCCCTGGTCCTCTCCTCGATCGCGAAGACGTCGCTCAACTAATACAGCGGCTGCTGCTGCCGCCAGTGATTCAAATGAATACGGCTGTATTTACCAAGCAACATCTTCGCGAGGAAGAGTCTTCCACCACGAAGGAATCCTTTCAAACTCCTCCACCTCAAAACTCCCTGCAGTACTGCTGTCACTCTTGTCGCTTGTCATTTAGCAGGAAGGGGGCTGAGTTCAGTGGGGGCCTGAGTCAGTTCACCAAGGCTGTGTTCGGAATCGCTCCCTATTCACTCCCTCCCTATACACTACTTAGGGAATCTACATAGGGCACTAGATAGGGATTCACTGGTGGAAAAGGAGGAGGTGATTTCGGACACTACATAGTCTGAATAGGTTACTTAGCAATGCGCAATGCTTGCATGACAGCGGTCACCGGCTTGGTGAGAAAGCATGCAAGAAACGGTAAAAGTTTTCTTTTTAAATTTTGAACAAGGGTTTTGTTGTCTCGTTGTAGGTAGATAGGTAAGTTAAGTGACTAGTTAGCTAGCTAGCTAATTAAGTTGCATTTTCCATTAAACAGTAATAATTGTTAAATTAAAAAAATAGCTAACACTTTGTAATATATTTAATCTACCGTGTTTATTTATATTTCGGTTATAAAGCCGATTAAACTGATTTAATATAGGCTACAAGATGAAACTTGCATTTATATTTTCATTTGTAGACCAGTGCAGACTCAGCCATCGCCATCTTGACAAAAAAAATATCTCCGGTCATGTAGTGTACATCGTTTGTACCCTACATTTTGTGGTGCATTGTGGGGGATATTGAGTGGACTATTTAGGGTGTCAAATTGACATTTTGAATTTTGGACACCCTACAAAATGGCCGATACCCTTAAATAGTGCACTATATAGTGAATAGGGAGCGATTCCGAACACAGCCCAAGACACACCCTTTCACTCCTTGACTGTATGAATATTCATAATGACTACGTGGCACCATCGTCATATGACCACACCTACTCACGAGTTCCAGTTCAAATTGAAGCGGTAAAAAAGGCCTTAGAAAAGCCTCTGCAGTATCTATTTAAGAGTTTAATTTTACTTAAGTAATCCCTTAAAATCCATTGTGTTGCACAAAACGCCTTATCTACCATTTCCCTTAGGATTTATTAAGGCAAGAAATATATTCCCTTAACTTTTCCTTTTGAAAAAGTAAGCATTTCCTCCTAAAATGATGGCACCGATAAGTCTAAAAAAGCTTCATAATTACGTTATTATTAGTCATATGTGTCATAAACGTAACGTAGGCTAGCCTATTATCACTTTGTTGTTGTCAGCCGTAGCCTATTTCACATTCTCACTGGTGATAACCCGGCTGAAGTATCCCTGGCATCGGCTCACTGTAGAAAGCTTCCGTGTTCGGGCAGAAATTAAATCAGTCACAGCACGGCTGAATTTAACGTTAGGCTACTTTTTTTTTTTAAAAGCAACCGTGTTAGCTAAGTAGGATAAGTAATTTATTCGCTGGTTATCATGTTAGTTGTCCTTTGACAATGCAAGGTAGAATTCCCCAGCTAGCTAATGTTAACTGATTATGGTAGTCTAGGTTTTCTTCATGAAAAACAATTGTGTGCAACTTGTTTCGACATTTTCTTTCCTTCAGCCGCTCAGCTGTTCTGCCGGACTCCCATAAGCCTACAGATCGCTAGCTAGCAAATTTATTTATTTATTTGCCATGACCGACTGATTTAAATATTTTTTTCAGTAGTCTATTTCTCTCATCGTCCTCTTTACTGCTAGCTTATTTCCTTTCACATTTTCCGCTTTATCTGCTGATGTTACGACTGGATTTAATTTAATTCTCAAAAGCGTAAAATGAGATAACGTTACACTACCAAACGTTACCATGGTTACAATAGAATTTTACAACCGTAAATCTGTTTTAATGCAGAAAATCCCTTACCGTTTTCCCTTACCTAAGTTAAACAGTTGAGGGAGTATATGCAACACCCTTAGGCAATTCCCTTAGGTAAGGGGAAATCATCCCTTAAGTGAATCCCTTAAGGGTAAAACTTAAGATGTTTTATGCAACCGGGCACAGGACAAGTAAAGGATTCAACGATAGCTTGACTTGAAAAATTATGGTATAATCACTGAAAATAACCCCGATAGACTGTCGTCGTATTTTATTTGCTTTGGGTGCACTGTGGAGTGTTTAAGTGTGTTTGGTAGTGGATGCTACTCGATACCTTAGAGTTGTGCTAGCATTAGCAATGTGTGTATGTCCAAAAGAAGGGACAGCATGGAATTATCTGAAAATGGTTTCCATCAATCAACTACATCATGGGTAAGTCGTAATTGAAACATTATGTCCAAAATTCCGAACTATCCCTTTAAGCCGCATTCCCAGACCAAAAGGGGGGATGTAGGGACAATGGACTACATTTCCATTCACTCCACAGGAAACGCAAAAGACATTTAAAACACGGCCACAGCCAATCATGTCTCTTGGAAATACGAGACACTAAGGGTCATAAAACTAAAACAGATAAGATTGAACGCATTCCAGTCTCCTGACCCTATTCACTTTGCTCTTACTTTGCTTCCTCGATCGTGCTGCACACAGCTGCACAAGAGGCAGCACTGCAATTTCTACGCCCTTTTGCTAGCTACACAGCTACAAAGGTGGATCTCCATTGCACCAGCAATACCGCGGCAGCAGCATCAAAGGCCGCGGAGAGCGACGCAAACGGGTTAGCTTGCCTACGGCATCTAACCATAGAACTGAATAAACGCAACTCCGACCGAGGTGTGTTCCAGCCACGGACAAAGTCGCAGGCCAGGAGAATAACCAGACGACCCGCATCACCATCCCTCACAGACAGCCAGCTGTAATCGGCTCACCGCGGACTTCAGTAAGACTGATCAAACATCCCAGGCATAGCTTAGGATTTTAGTCTGAACTGTTTATCGGTAATTTGATTGCATCTCGACTTGCGTGCGATAATAGCTGTATAAACTTGTTGCGCTGGTTAGCAAGCTAGCCGGCTGGCCTACCGTTTCATTGCTAATGTGGTAGTAGTGTTAACTAACCAAAGCAGGCCTCAAGGTTTGCTCCTCTTTTCTTTAACACTGATTAACATTCGTGTGATATGATCTGATTTTAGTTTACTGGAGATGGTTAACAGTATTTCCTGACCGAAGTGCGTGAACTTATTTATAGTAACGTCAGATTTGAGATCAATAATCACCATCGTGTTGCGACACAGTTAGCTTACTCCATGTGATTCCTTTGTTCCCTGAACGCACATGTGGCATAGGCCTACACGCACATGCACACATATGTGCATACACACATATAAATGCTACAATATGCACACCACACAATATGTCTATTTAGTAGAATGTAATATTCCTGTTTTTCCTTGTTTAATAAATCTATTTTTGTTAAACCTGGTGTCTGTTTTGATGTCGTATGAACACGAGAGCCGAGTCAAACCTAATAATTAGAACGTAATACCTTCAACCCTTATTAATTATTAGTTATTAGTGCTTTGATGGTAAATTGAAGTAGTAGTAATTATAATCCATAATAATCAAATGAGACTGATTTAATTTTAACCTAACTTAAGAATAATAAGGGTAAACCTCATTATTCCATAGTTATTGCCTATATTTCTGGCATCCCATGTAAGAGTTTATATATATATAGAGGCATATCCCTTACATTTATGGCGCCCCGTCGAGGATATTCTCTACATTTATGGTGCCCGGGTAAAGACTGGTAAGACGAACATGTTTTAATTGTCTATCACCATTACTGCTAAATGTATGTAAACACCTTGCATGAGTAATACTCCACATGTCGGAATATAGAGGCATGTTCCCTACATTTGAGTCTCGTTTGATACCGCAGACCCTTGATGACTTACAGCCATTTAGCCAACCACGGGTTCCATACTATTCCCGTGTAATTTAGCTTAATCTATTACCCCCCCCCCCCCCCAATTCCCATAGAGTTCCATTCAAATGCAGAGAGGTTATAGTATCGCTTGTAAGTGTACCTGAAAATAAGATATCAAGAGTGTTTTGATATCCTTTTATACCCAGTCATGATGGCATCACCTGTTTACCTGTGGAATGTTCCAAACAGGTCTTTTTTTTGTTTTTGTTTTGCCCCTGTCCAAACTTTTTTGGATCGTGTTGCAGGCATCAAATTCGGAATTAGCGTATATTTACAAAAATCAATAAAGTTCATAAGGTAAAACATTAAATATATTTTCTTTGTACTGTTTTAAATTAAATATATGTAAAAGAGAATTTACAAATCACTGCTTTCTGCTTTTATGTGCATTTTACATACGGTCCCAACTTTCTTTTGGAATTGGGAGTTTGTACTTGCTTTAATCTGCTTTATAAAGCATGCCCACTCTGGCTTTCGATGAGGCTTTCTTTCATTTCCAAAGCCTCTTGAGTAGACCACAAAAATTTCAGTTAATTTCAGATGAAATGTGTATTTCCTAAAATGACACTTGCTTTAATTAAAGGCTTCACCTACCAAGTGGTTTTCGTGAGGTCATCAAAGATTACTTGAATCAGTGCTGCCCTCAGACTGAATTTTTCCTTTTTTTTAAACAAGGGGTCACGTCTGCGTAAGGCCTCCAGCAGTGGAGGCGTTAAAGGTGGGAGATGGTACCCTTTCCAGACATCTGGTGCATGGCAGATACTCTTTTCTGTGTGATGATAATGATTAAAATGGTTATGACAAATAGGGTCTATACATAAATATTATCTATTACAATCCTAGCATACAACAATTTCAATCTTGGATAATTACTCTGTGCGTGAGCCACCAGGTTAGGTTATACTTTATTGTTTACTTTATTATTACCATAATTACCTATTTATTCTACTCTATTATTGTAGCATGTGCAAAAAAAAACCTCATCAGGCATTGTTACTTACTCTTTCGGGTAGTTGTTTTCTTTCAACTTTTGAAGCTTTTTCAGGAACTTCACTTGATGTTTCATTGTCGAAACAAATCTGCAACCATCCTCTCGGTTAGTCCAAGGAGAGTTGCACCATCAATTTCATTTTCTAAAGGAAAAAAAATCAATAAGGCACCTAAATAAGAGAAAAACACTGCTGTTTTGGCAAACACCAATACACGTAACATAACACAATCAATAATCTTTGTTTTGCAACATTGTCATAGGAGGTTTCTTAGTATTTTATGTTATCATGCATTTGGCGGCATGCATTTGGTGAGCTTTCTGATGACTGACAGTGGTTAAGTTCAGTGTGCAGAAATAATATCAGTTTTGTTGGTAGAGGTGGTGTTGATTGCAATTGTAGTTGAACATTCATGTAGGAAAAAAACTAAACAATTATTAGTGTGGTGCTTCAGTTTTGTTTTTGTTTCACAAGCAGGCAGGCTGCATAAAACTATTAGGATGCTATACATATAGCTAATTTTGTTTGTGCAGATAAATACAATTGCTTATTTAATGAGCAGTTATTGAAACCCATTCATTTTGACTGAGAAAATTCAGTGGCCCACTAGGGCCACCAGTGCTGAATGTCACATTATAACCAGTTTAATGTCGATCCCTGATGGTCCCAAACACTGTACCTTTACAGTTGTACACCATGATGAAGGATGATCAAGGTGTCACCAGTAGCATTGATGTAGGAGTCAAGACCATGGTAATCTGCCTCTTGTCCTGGGCTAATAACCACCCACTGCCGTTGATCTTCAACTTGGTAAGCGTGATGGTGGGAACGGAAACTCACAGGCGCCAATAATCTGGCAAAAATCAGCCAATGGCCCCTGAACCGGACAATCTTATTTATGTGCAGAAAAATTGGGATGCCTTCACAAATTACGTCAATGATGATGTTGTCTTTTGTCCTGTAGGTCACATTGTCCAGCAAGAGAGTCAATACTAGAGTGACTTGTTCTTCAAGGGGCAGTGCCCAGTTGCACAAAACACCTTAAGTTAAGTTATCCCTTGTAATTACCCTTAAGTATCCCTTAAAGCTAAGTGAGTTGCATTTAAAAAATCCTTAAATGTTATCTAAGGGTTTTCTTAAGTGGGGCCTTAATATGTCCCTTAAGAGTTTCATTTTACTTAAGTAATCCCTTAAAATCCATTGTGTTGCACAAAACGCCTTATCTACCATTTCCCTTAGGATTTATTAAGGCAAGAAATATATTCCCTTAACTTTTCCTTTTGAAAAAGTAAGCATTTCCTCCTAAAATGATGGCACCGATAAGTCTAAAAAAGCTTCATAATTACGTTATTATTAGTCGTATGTGTCATAAACGTAACGTAGGCTAGCCTATTATCACTTTGTTGTTGTCGGCCGTAGCCTATTTCACATTCTCACTGGTGATAACCTGGCTGAAGTATCCCTGGCATCGGCTCACTGTAGAAAGCTTCCGTGTTCGGGCAGAAATGAAATCAGTCACAGCACGGCTGAATTTAACGTTAGGCTACTTATTTTTTTAAAAGCAACCGTGTTAGCTAAGTAGGATAAGTAATTTATTCGCTGGTTATCATGTTAGTTGTCCTTTGACAATGCAAGGTAGAATTCCCCAGCTAGCTAGCTAATGTTAACTGATTATGGTAGTCTAGGTTTTCTTCATGAAAAACAATTGTGTGCAACTTGTCTCGACATTTTCTTTCCTTCAGCCGCTCAGCTGTTCTGCCGGACTCCATAGCCTACAGATCGCTAGCTAGCTAATTTATTTATTTATTTGCCATGACCGACTGATTTAAATGTTTTTTTCAGTAGTCTATTTCTCTCATCGTCCTCTTTACTGCTAGCTTATTTCCTTTCACATTTTCCGCTTTTTCTGCTGATGTTACGACTGGATTGAATTTAATTCTCAAAAGCGTAAAATGAGATAACGTTACACTACCAAACGTTACCATGGTTACAATACAATATTACAACCGTAAATCTGTTTTAATGCAGAAAATCCCTTACCGTTTTCCCTTACCTAAGTAAAACAGTTGAGGGAGTATATGCAACACCCTTAGGCAATTCCCTTATTTAAGGGGAAATCATCCCTTAAGTGAATCCCTAAGGGTAAAACTTAAGATGTTTTATGCAACCGGGCACAGATCTTCAACTCCACATTTCTTCTCAATTCCTTGCTTTATTTCAATTGGCAGGGCTCTGAGGGGGACAAGACGCTCATTATCAGTGTATATCTTCTGCTGGAGCAGATCCAGTGAAGAAAACTCAACACTGACGAGACTGGTGTCCTGTGGCGAGGGTGCGACAGATGTTTTTGAAGTTTCCAATGTTGTGGGCCAACTTTTTGAAGTACTGATGCTTCCCTTCAAAACGCATACACCACAGGGGTTTGAGGGGGGGAAATTCACAAATAAGCCGGGGGTAATTAATAAGATAGTGTAGTTTTGGGGTGAAAGACTCAGCGAACAGTGCTCTAAAGGACCCTAGAAAACCTGCAATTTGAATGTCTAAGAGGGCTAAAACACTTTCATGAATCGGTGAATACAAAATGATGTCTCCAATTGCTCTGCACTTTAGGTAAACTTCCCAGTGTAGATCTCCCTCAGGAATGTAGTTTCCGATGACAAAGGAAAGAATTTGGAAAAGGCACCATTTTTCAGCCGCAGATCCCTGTAACCTCCCTTGTCTTAGAACGCTAGTCAAAATCTTCTGAGGGATGTTCCGTCTTTCGTTGTACCCAATCTCGAAAGCAGCAAGCTCTGTATTAAGACAGTCAACTGATATAATGTTTCGCTCATGAAAGATTGGATTACCCTGCTTAGAACAAGGGGCACTACTCCCTCAAGATAATCATGCATCAAATCAGGAGGAAAACTTTTGACATAGAAAATGGCAAGACAGAACATATGAAATAATGTCAATATATAATGAGCCGGTGGTGGAAGACGGATTGAAGGCCGCAGGTGGCATCATCAGCTGGGGACAGGCGTGGAGCTGGAGCTGACCGGCTGCTTCTGGAGAACGATGTTCGTATAGCTACCGCTCCGGCGGTTGCTGAAGCGGGAAGGAGAGAGGAAAGAAATCAGTAGGCACTCGAAAATATTAGTGAGCCATGCAGGAGCGATATAGGCTTGGTGTCTGTGCGCAATAGGGAACTGAAGAGGATGGAGCTGGGGTGGAGGGGGGTTTTTGTGTGGAGCGGGCGTGCAGGCAGAGGATCCACCATGGTAGGGCGAGGCGGTTAAATAGACCGCCTTGTTATGTGAATGGACTGATAGGTGAATCGTCACTACTCAGCTGAGCTGTCAGCTGATTCACCTATGGCTGGGTTTCACTCTCGTGGCCTGCCTGAACTAACGCTACGCTCAATTTCAGTCAGGACCACTTTTGTTCAAGTAAATGCTTTATTGACATTCTTAAAACAATACATTTTATGTATTGGTTTGGCGGTATGGTTCTGTTCAAAAAGCCCTCCCACCAATCCACGCGAGCAAGCATGGGTATGGCGGTGAGGGCAGTAGCAACAACCCCTAAAAACAACCATACGCCAAAGTGCTGCTAGTATTGTGCTTACGTGATGACTGTGTAACGACCTTTCGCTTCCGGAGGAAGCCATTCTGTCCATCAGCTCAAGGCCCTTCTAATATTTCATGGATCAATGGCTATGTGTACAAATGCATGTTGGACTCCGCTGGGAGCCAGAAGTAAGATTAAACTAACCCCAGGAAGTTCTATGTGTAGTGATGAAGAACAATGTGTAACCTTCCAGCTACCAATGAAGCCATCCTGTCCGTTAGCTCAAGGTCCTTCTGACATTACATGGGTCCGTGGCTATGTGTACCAATGCATTTTGGACTTCCCCTGGGATCCAGAAGTAAGATTAAACTAACCAGGAAGTTATATGTGTAGTGATGAAGAACAATGTGACCTTTCAGCTACCGATGAAGCCATCCTGTCCTTCAGCTCAAGGCCCCTTTATCGTTACATGGATCAGTGGCTATGTGTACCAACGCATGTTGGACTTCCATGGGAGCCAAACTAATCAGGGGAGTTCTATGTGTAGTGATGAAGAACTATGTGTGACCTTTCGGCTACGGATGAAGCCTGACATGCCTATAGGAAGAAGCTTTTCGTCTATTCAGGTCAATGCCAATTAATATTGTACCAACGCATGTTAGTCTTCTCCCTAGAGGTCAAGGAGGATGCTGTGCGTAATATTGGCTTCATGGCACCCGTATGCCTGGGGCCATTCTAACTACTGAAGTTGTATTTTTGTAGTATATATATACCAACCACCTGTAGGTAATTTCCTGAAGCTAAATTAACCAATGCAAGGGAAATAGAAACTTCTAGGCTACCCTTATTGGTGTGAATGAATCCTCGCTTGTTGCCGGGAATTACGAACTTTTATTTTGACAATAAGCCACACACAAATAGCCATGTTCCTATGTTTCTACACTCATTGTTTTTTGGATGGAAATAATTTCATCAGCGTCGGGACGAATGTAACGTTCGTAGCTACAGGGCGCCCTTTATCGGGCACGTCCTCGTTCAACCATATTTGAACTTCCTCGAGAGCTGATTTGCCAACGGAAAAAAAGAAAACCAGTATTTTCCACCCACTTCAAACCAAACAAGGTATGTATCCGCTCATTTTTATGAATATTTAACGATAATTACACATTTTATGAGCCTTTTTATCACGCCCCCTATGTGAAAAAAATGTCCGAAATCTGATTCTACTTCTGCGCTGTTGTACTACACTGCATAGTCTTGTTTACTTCGGGGGATTTAATTAAATAAAATGTCGCTAAAACTTTAGCTAGATAGCTAGCGATGTTTCCAAGTGTTGAGAGAATGTCATATTACCGTGATGAAGATACGATTATTATAGACAATCTGTACAATGCATATGAACCGATGTTGTTCATGTTTCCTATCGGATTTTTCACCTATCTCTGATAATGTTTATAAGCACCTGCTGCGTTGAGCGATATGTCTGTTAATTCGCTCATTAACTCTGTTAAACCTTAAGCTACAAATCGTATTTGCTGTATAGTGTATACCTTACTGGTATGACTTGCATACACAATAATGATACATTGCTCTTTTCTAATAGAGACAACATATTTTCAACATATAAGACAATCACATCATGCCCACTATGAACGTGAGTGCCCCTACTATATATCATCAATAATCTTTATCAATAAAGACAATGCAGTATCTAAATCAGTTACATGTTATAGACCGAGAAGAGGAGGCAGTGGAAGGAAGAGGCCATGACGCCGCAGCCATGGAGGACTGAGAGGGGGATGCCTGTCCGTAAGGCTGCCAGGGTTAGTTTGTGAATGAATACACGTCAGTAAACCATCACCAACAGCAGAAACAACAACAACCAAAGTCAATATTCTACAAACACCTTTGTAAAACGATAAGCAAATAACAAGCATAAATGTTAATCAAAATGTTGTTTTATTTTCCTATAATATGCAGATCCATCAGGTGCCGAGGCAGACCCTGCAGGACAGGGTCAGTGGCCGGGTTGTCCACGGGAGCCGTAGTGGGGGACCCACAATGCTGTCACCAGAGGATGAGAATTCTCTGGTGCAGTATTGCCTCTACTGCGTGCCCCGTGGCTTCCCCTTGACCCACCGCGTCCTGGTGGCATTTGCAACTGCGCTGCGTTGGAAGAGGCACCCGGGGGGGAATATCCCAAAACTGGGAAAGACGTAGTGGAAAAATTTCAGAGCCAGGTACATAGATGTCCTGAGCATGAGGAGGCCAGACAACCTTGACAGGGCACGGGCAGCTTGTGCTACAAGGGAGGTGGTGGACCAATTCTACACCCTGCTGGACGGGACCCTGGAGGCCCTGGGGTTGAAGGACAAACCCAGTCAAATCTACAATTGCGATAAGACTGGGTTTGCAATGGAGAGGGGTAAGGAGAAAGTGCTGGCACGTAGAGGCGTTAAACATGTCTACCGTCAGTCGCGTGGCACCAGGGAACACGTGTCAGTGCTGGCCTGTTTCAATGCTGCTGGGGGAGACATCCCCCCAAACATCATATTTAAGTCGGGCTTCCCAGCAGATCCATCATTCATACAGGGAGGTCCCAGGAATGCCCTGTACTCAAGATCTAAGGCAGGGCACATTGACGGGGAGCTGTTCAGAAGGTGGTTCCAGCATTTCATCCGCCACGCCGTTCCTGAGCGCCCTCTCCTTCTCATCTTTGATGGACATAAGAGCCACCTGGACCTGGAAGTACGTCGGATGGCTGTAAGGGAAGATGTCACACTCCTTTGCCTGCCACCGCACACTTCCCACCTCCTTCAGCCTCTGGATGTTGGATATTTTGGGCCACTCAAGAGTGGTTTTTCAATTCAGGCCGGGCTTTGTTCCCAATATCAAAATTCATACATCGTTACAAAATCTGAGTTTCCCGAAATATTCAACATCCCTTACAAGAGCTGCAAGGAGAGGAAGATTACGATGGCAGGCTTTAGGAACACGGGCATCTTCCCTTTCGACCCATCTGTAATGGGTGAGTCACGCTTAATGCCATCTGATGTGCAACCAGGTCCTGACACCAGCACCACCTCTCCAGGCTCCTCCACAACATCATCCATTCCCCTTGCAGCTGCACAGCCATCCACGAGCTCGACCACCAGCACAACCACCTGCACCTGCACCTGCAGCCTACACCGGCGGCCTACCCCTGAGGAGCATCCCTTGGTGGCAGAGGGTCTGATCGACAGGGACCTGGCTGCACTGCTACCACCCATCCAGCGTAGGCCAGTGCGGAGGCTCCCTGTGGC